>PVJH01016769.1:0-28689 GCA_004026705.1 Nesogale talazaci | reverse complement strand
CAGAGAATGGGCCGTTTACATTTTCAGTTTCTCAGTTTGCCACGGAAAGCAAGCACATAGCAGAAAGAAAACGAATCCAGTAACTTCCTCATTGCTTTCCGTGCTGTCAAGCGACTGTCCTGAGGAAATACCGCTCAAAAGTCCACTACGGTCTCTCTGTATCAGACTAGTCAACAATCGACCCGTCTGTCTCCTCTCTTACAGCTCTTGTTCCGCTTCTTCTTCGAGTCAGTACCTAATGCACCCCTTATCCTTTCTTACGAAGCTCAGGATTCCCAAATGGCCATCCAAATGGGTTTCATTTGGCGTTTAGTGTTTTCCTTGTAGAGGCTGTGTAGGGGTCTTCCAGAAACAAAAAGTTTCACATTTTTATTTAATATTAGTTATGTGTCAAACTCTGTACTAAGTTATAGAAAAGCTTTATCTTATTTAGTCACCACTCTAGAAAGTACATATAATTATCCCGTTTTCAAAAATTGTTAGATGTCTTAGTCCTTTCACTTAAATCTCCCTTTATTTCAGGTTGTCACTATTCGCTTTTGTGTCAAGATCTTATCTGTTTTAAGAAAGGAATAGTATAGGTCTTAAGAAGAACCCAATTCATGAAGTGCACGTTGTGGGCAAACCAGTTCAGGCAAGTTTGACCCCTTGCTGAGAATTTGCATTTTTACCTCAGATGTACTGAATCAGAATCTATATCTTAACAAGATCTCCAAGAGATACATATAGATGTAGGCATACATAAAAATCACTTACTCTATTCACTATAGCTCCCCTGGAACTGGGAGAATGAAGCGTTGTTAAAGGAATTCTCTACAAGAGGGCACAGCCTTCCAATGACTGAGGAATTCATTCCTGGGATACAGAAGCAGATGATTTTTGCCTCTCTGAGAAATAAGCCTTGTGTTCTATCACTTTGTAGAACCTGCTTTTCTTTTTCTTTTTAACTAATGAGATGTTTGATGTAGGAAGAACATATAAGGAAAAAGGGAAACACAGAAAAGCTAGTGACTTAAATGCTGCCTAAAATAGAATCATTTCAAATCAACTCAGGAAACATTTATTAAAAGCATTCATATGTGCAGCTGGACCTCATTCAAAGGAAGCCAACCACAGCATGTGCAGAAAGGGGTTCGTGCAAACTAAGGAGATGGAGTACTCACTTGATAAAATACAGTTCACACAATCAAAAGTAGACTACTTTTATTCTGTGTGCATCATTTAAAGATATTTGAAGGACAAGGCACTATAGATGCTCAGAAGTCTGCTTATATTTAAAGGGATGCATGCACACAAATTTGCAGTGAGGTAATAGCCAAAAATCACTTTATGAATGAAATGTTGAAATTTGATCATTCCAGTTGATTGCATCAAAGCAGAAATGCATGCAAATTAAAAAACAGACCCAAATAAATAAATGAAATTGAGGTAGGAAAACTATCTTAAATAGACCAAAAAGGGAGAGCTTTTGATTATCTGACTAGCTCAAAATGAAAAACTGCATTCATGAAGCATGGACCCAATACAGAGGTCTACAGGGTTTGTCCCAATCACAACTACGTGTACACACACCCCTCACCTCCAAAAATAATACAGTACAAAGAACAGAGCTGAGGTTATAGCTCAGGGAGAGGGGCTGTTCTGATCAGAACACACAGAAGCAAATGAAGAGGGAAGGAGAGAGAGTGGAACACATCCTGGCCCACCAAGCCCCGCGGTCAATATTTCTTCTTAGAATAGCCAACGCACAGAGAGGCCAGCCCCACCAGGAGAAATGAAGTCCCACACTGACCCATAGCACTACAAAGGACAACACTGGAGGCTGGATCTGACCTCACCACACTGTGGCAAAACACTAAGGGAATGCACCAGAGCAACAAGGGGAACAAAGCAATACCAAATACCTGGAGAATACGAAAAACAGACTTTGAGTCCAGGGTGTGTCACTCCAGCAGACTTAATTGCAAAACACTCCTGATGGTCAAAAAACAGATCTATATATATTTATAGACTTTTCTCTCTTTTTTTTTTTTGTCACTGGTTTTGGTTGTTACTGGGTATGGGGACTTTCTTTTGTTCTTTTGTTTTGCTTTACCTTGTTTTTGTGTTTATTATTGTCACTGCATGTCTATTTAGATAAAATAGGTGGGATAAACAATCCAGAGGAGAAAATAGGACCCACAGTTCCTGGGGTGGGGAGTGGTGACGAGGACGTGGGAGAGGGGAGGTGAGGAAAGGACATGGGTGTTAATAAATCTAGGGACAAGGGAAAAACTAATGATCTAACATCATTGGAGAAGAGGTCGTAGGATGCCTGGTAGGGTTTGACCAAGAGCAATGCAACCAAGAAGAATTACTGAAGCCTAAATGAAAGCTGAACATAATAGTGGGACAGGAGGAAAGTAAAAAGAAATAGAAGAAAGAACTATGAGGCAAAGGAGGTTTATAGAGGTCTAAAGATAGGCATGCGTGTATGTAAATATATTTATATAATGATGGTGAAATAAATCTATGTAAATATATTTATATGTTAAGTATCAAGGTAGTAGACAGACATTGGGCCTCTATTCTAGAACTCTCTCAACTCAAGAACACTTTCTTTTAATACATGACATTCCTGGATGTTCACCTTGCCAACATGATCCCTAAAGACAAAATGGATACACTGGAAATGTGGTGAAGAAAGCTGGTGATGTCCAGCTATCAAAAAATATAGCATCTGGGGTCTTAAAGACTTGAAGATGAACAAATGGCCATTTAGCTGAGATGCCACAAATTCCACAGGAAGAAGCACACCAGTCTGTGTGAAAAGGAGGTATTGATAGGATACGGTAACAGGCCTCAAAGACCCAGAACAAAAAATCGTATCAATGTGAATGAGGGGGAATGTAGAGTGGAGACCCAAAGCCCATCTGGTAAAAATTGAACATCCCCTTACAAAAGGGTCTCAAGGAAGACACGAGCCAGTATAGCACCAATGAAACATACAACTTTCCTCTAGGGCTTTAATGTTTCCTCCTCCAACCCCCACCCCATTGTCATGATTCCAATTCTACTTAACAAATCTTGGTAGACCAGAGCATGTACACTGGTATAGATAAGAGCTCTCAACACAGGGAATCCAGGACAGGTAAACCCCTCAGGATCAATAATGAAAGTAGTGATACCAGGAGGGGAAGGGGAAGGGGAAGGAGTGGGGAGGGGAAACTCATCACAATGATCAACATATAACCCCCTCCCTGGAGAACAGACAATGGAAAAATAGATGAAGGAAGACATCAGTCAAGGTAAGACCTGAAAAAAATAGTAATAATTTTCAAATTATCAAGGGTTATGAGGGAGAGGGGGTGGGAGAAGGAGAGGGGAAAATGAGAAGCTGATATCAAGGGCTCAAATAGAAAGAAAATGTGATAGGTAAGCTTGTTGTGCCAACATGGCCAAAGAAGAGAGGTGGGTCTGTTGTGACAACATGGCCAATGAACACTGGTGAGATCAATTGAAGGGCAGAGATAAAAATGGCTCAGTGATCCCCACCCTTGCTCTCTTGCTCTTGGTCCTTCAGACCAAGAGCTGCCTTATTCATCCTGTGCCTCAATCTCTAAGTGCACTACCTGTGGGAAACCTAATCATGGACTGTGTCGCTGTAAGTTAAGGTTCCTTCAAGTCCAGCTTCACCACACTCCTGGGATATACATCTCTTGAGCTGGGGTCTGTTGGACACTGTCGTCTGGCTGACTCTTGGTGACCTGCTTTGCTGTTTGCTGCATGTGACCAGATAGCCTGAATTTCTCTACAGAGGACTACTCAGTGACTCTCAAGACTTCAAAGACTGCCAGTCTACTAGCTGTCTCATGCAAGTAAGCTGCACTGAGGTATTTGTACTGCTGTCTAGATTAGCTAACTGTTTATTTCTTATATATCCTTCTATCTATATAAAGAGAATTACTAGTGTTCTGGTTTTGTTTCTCTAGAGAACCCTGTCTAACACAGAAAATGTTTTGAGAATAATGATGGCATCAAATGTACAAATGTATATTGACACAATGGATGGATGCACAGATTGTGAAAAGAGCTGTATAAGCCGCCAGTAAAATGATTAAACAAAAAACTTGTACATTGCAAAACACCCAATAAACAATGCTTAAAAGTCAACAATTCACTGGGAGAAAATACCTAAAGAATACATAACAGATAAGAGCTTAATGTCTAAGCTACACAAAGGACTCTTAGAAATCAATAATACATTGGTAAGCAATATAATAGAAAATGCTTAAAAATACTCAAGAATCCTCAAACCCAACTGCCATTGAGTTGATTTTAACTTTTAGCTTCAAAATATAAAAACTTACTCAATCTTATTTGAATCAGAGAAATGCATATTGGAACAGTGATAAAACATGTTTGCTTGCCTGTTATATTCCCTCAAAAATATTAAATCCTAGAGAAGGTGAAAATGTAGACCACCACTTTGGAAGCGATGTGTCAATGCTGACTGAGTCAAACCTTCTCATGGTATTTTTGAGGCTTGAATCTTAACAGGCTTTCAATAGCTCCATCTTCCAAAGAGGGGACCTGAGTCTTTGTTGTCTTTTCTTGGTCCTGCTCTCACAGAGCTCACATTCTTGTAGAGGAAACATACAGGAAACAAATAGATACATAAATATGATTCAAAATCCACTCCTGTTAAGTCTACTCCAATTCATGCAGAACAAACTAGGAATGGTCCATACAGTTTCCAAGGTGGGAAATCTTTATGGAAGCAGACCAACTGGTGAGTCTGCACTATCAAGCTTATGGTTTACAAAGGAATGTTCAACCATTGCACCACCAGAATTTCTACATAATATGATCAATAGTGAAAAATTTATAAGAAAAATATACCTGGATAAGAGAACCAAGAGACCGCTCTTTTTTTTGAGTAGATCTTTTTCTTTTATTTTCTTTTTTTCCCACTCATGCATGTTTAGAGGCAGCTACTATCTATTTCGATTCTTGAGGCAACACTTCCCATGAGTTTAGAGAAATGTACTAGTCTCATTTCTGCAGCTAATGTTGGGGCCAAAGTTAATTTTCAGCATCTCTTTCTCCTACTCTTTATTTTAAATCTCCTTCACCTTTAGCTATCAATTTGCAGGTTGAAGCAGCTTCCTACAGTCAAAATGATATTACAATTTTGCTAACTATTGCTAAGTTCCTCTCCAGAAAGTGGTACCATTTGAATTGTCAGCAACAATCAATGAAAATCTGTTTTGTTACCTTCTTCCAGTGTTGGTAGTCAAACACTATATTTCTGGATGGTTTTTCCTTGTTTCTTATTTGTTTTGAACTTGTCTTAACTTTTAGACATCATTTTAACACTTTACTTTCCATAGTTTTATTGACATATAATCACATATCATACAATAAAATAGTTCAATCATATTGAAAAGAGTTGGGCAATCATCATCACAATCAATTTTAGAACAGTCACTTCTTTTTTCACTCACTGTCATTAGCTCTCATTTTTCCCAACCTCCCCTGCCACACATCTACAAATATCTAATTATTGTCTAATATTAATTAATTAATCTAATTATTGTCTTAATAGCTTTACCTTTCCTGGATTTTGTAACTGAAAATCATTAAAAATAAAATAAACTTCAACAACAATAACCAAATGAAACCAAGTAGAGCCTCAAAGAAAAGAAAGAATAAAATATCTAAACCTAGAACAAATTTAAAATGGGTCAAAAGAGAGATCGAATGATAGGATGTTAAATTTTAACCTAATGGTATTTGGAGTGACCCACGTTCCAATGCTTTCTGCCTGATAGCAAGGCTATTCACCTGCCTGATTTATGGTAAAAAGGAATTCACAGGAGGCTTAATCCACATGAGGACCCTACAAGTGAATTTTGGGCTTTCACAGTAGGATAAGGTGACCAGACGTGGCACTTTTTAACAATTTGTCCCGTGTCCCAGAGCATTTTAAAATTAAATGAATATATTACAATACTGTTTTTTGAATTCTATGAACATTTTTGTTGTTTCATATAGACCAAATTTTTCATCAAGGACCCCCCGTCTCCCCATGATCAATGGTGTCCCGCTTAAAATCTGGTCGCTTTACAGTAGGAACACAACATAAGAACAAAGGCATTAGGCCTCTGATTAGCTGCAAGCGAAAAATCCATTCGCATATCTATGGTTTATCTAGGTTCCTGGTTCACTTTAGGGAACTAACTTCCCTTTTATAGAGAACAATTTAAATCATCCTCATGGGGCATATGATACTTTCCTTGGTAGCATCATCAATTTGACCAATAGTATAGAATTCAAAACACTGTATGGAAAGCATCCATACATGGGGAAGCATTTTAGATCAAAGTACATGAATTGTTAAATTCTCCAGATGAAAAACTTCAGTGAGTGGACACTATGTACACAGACAATGAGCGTTGGGATAGGGCAAGACATTCAATGACACTCCTCACAAAGGTAGACTGTACCTTTCTTTTGTGATGGAGGAGAATGAACATGCGATTAAATCCACCTACATTGTACTGCTTGAGAACTGTTTGTCCATATCCTTCTCCAATATTTTTATAGGTTGTTGATGTTTTTCTTCATTTCTATAGACTCTTGATCCTAGAGATGACATTCCTTTATGATAAAAGTTGCAATTGATTTTCCCATTAACATATCTGAGCAGAAACCTCAAGAAATTCAGTGAATGAGTCAAGCATCTCTCTGGGGGGAGTGCTTGAACATCTGTTTGGTTTATGGGACTAAGTTAAGTCCCCAGTGGAGTGAATAAGGTATGACTCACTGACAACATGGGATCCCTGGTAGTGTAATCAGTTAACATGTAGGGCTTCTAAATAAGAAGCCAAAGTTTTAAGCTTACTCTGAGATACCTCAGAGAAAAGGAAGACCTGGATATTTACTTCCCTCAAAATCAGAAATTCCAATGAAGCACAGTCTACTCTAACACACACAGGGTTGCCATGTGTTAGAATGGGCTCAACACCAAATACTTTTTTGTTTTGTCATTTTTTTAATGTGTATCCTTATAGGCAGTTAAGGATCAAATCTGACATGCAAGAAAGAGGTTGAAGCTACACACATAAATCTGAAAGCTGCTAACATATAGATGGTGTTTAAAACTGCCATGGTGCAATTACATGAAGAGTGAGTGAAGGCAGACCGTGTGAAATTTTATAGTAGCAAATGCTTTACATATAAACAAAATTTACTTGATGAATGGTATCTGCACAGCATCTATAACTTACATAGATTTGGATCCTGACAACCTTATATTTTATAGAGCAAGGAACACATATAGTATGCCATAGGTAGAAAACACCTAAGAGTTGAGGAAGAAATTCAGTCCATTAATCACAATTACATCTTTGAGATAAAAAGAAGAAAAATAGATGCCCAAACGCTGCAAGTTCTGGGGACATTTCAAAAAGAACGACCAATTACATTCTTCCCAAAAATTGAAGAAAGGGAAGAGAAAACCTGGGATGCTCTGAATAAGTGCCTGCCAGTCATCTTCTCTTCCCTTGGAAGTGTCTGCAGCATCTGTGCTGACTGCCAAGATTCTAGATGTCCAGTGTGCAAGCTTGATGGCAGGGTAGAAGATGCCCTGCTAAGGCAGAGAGAGCAGGGATACCGGGATTCTGGAACCAGCTTTGCCCGACATCTGGAGTTAGTAATTACACCTCTCCCAAATGATTGGTTGTTTGCATCACTCTAATGAGGAGAAGACAATCTCTAGGTAAAGCACTGTTCATGACCAATAAGCTTTCTAAATATTATATAGCATCCTGGAGTCTTTAACTTCAGGATACTGCCACCACCTTTCCCTCTTACAGCACACTAATTGTGTCTGGAAAGGTCAATAAAAGTCAACCCTGCCAAGAGGTCAAGAACTCTATATTGTAGTCTGAACTCTGCCTAAACTGATGTGGATATGGCCAAGTTATTTAGAATGCCTTCATAATTGAATTGTACTGAGTATGAAAGAGAAGAGTGCTAAGTCATCTACTCCTTTCTCCAGTTACAGATATAGAAAGAAAAGCTGTGTTAGGGTTCTCTAGAGAAATAAAACCAGGGGACACTAGTAATTCTTCTTATATATTTATATAGAAAGAAGGATATATAAAATAAGAAATAAATAGTTAACTAATCGATACAGCAGTACAAATGGCTTGGTGCAACTCACTTGTGTGAGACAGCTAGTAGACTGGCAGTCCTTGGAATCTTGAGGGCCACTGAATAGTCCTCTACAGAGAAATTCAGGCTATCCGGCCACAAACAGCAAACAACAAAGCAGGTCACCAAGAGTCAGCCAGATGACAGAGTCCAACAGACCCCAGCTTAAGAGATGTATATTCCAGGAGCGTGGTGAAGCAGGGCTTGAAGGAACCTCAACTCATAGCAACACAGTCCACGAATAGGTGTCCCACGATTAGATGTCCCACAGGTAGTGTTGCTTGGAGATTGAGGCACAGGACGAATAAGGAAGCTTGCTGGTCTGAAGATGCAAGAGCAAGAGGGCAAGGGTGGGACACCCCGCACCATTTCTATCTCCATCCTTCGATTGATCTCATGTGTGTTCACGGCCATGTTGTCACAACAGACCTACCTATCTTCTTTGGCTATGTTGGCACAACAAGCTTACCTATCACAAAGGCTCAGGTTTTTCTCTTTCCCCTTGGAATATACACCTGCTTGCCAAGATCTCACAGTCTACTCACCTCTATCATGAGATTAAAAAAAAAAAAGTCCCTGAAGCAGTTTCCTGAAGTGCCTTTATATCCCGTGGGTAAGCCAGCTGTTTCCAGAAGTGAGGTATGGGTAAGCGCAGGAGCCTGCAGGTCTACACCTGAGTGCTGCAGTACAGCTATTCAGGAATACAGGAGATCGCTTGTCTAAGTCACTGAGATCTAAATACAGGGACAAAAGAAAATCTTTGTGTTTACTACTCCCCCCCCCCCTCCAATCCAACAACGGGATGGCGTAATACACTGAGCACCTTTGTTAGGAGGCACAAAGAGCAAATATTGGTCTATGAATGCCTACACATGCAATATCCCAGGTTTGTCTCAGACTAAGTATGTGACTCCTGGCAGAACAGTGCCCTGGTAGAAGGGCCCCACACAAAATTAATTTTAATGGAAGAAAGAAGAGGCAGAAATGTAAGAATATCCTGGAGTGCCAACTCCACTGGGAAAGTCTAGGAAGTGAAAGAATATATTTCTTCAGAAAATCACACCCAACTTAGAAGTAGAATCTAGAAAAATCTAGAAAGATTTTTTTTCTCCTCTGAGAATTTTTTCCACTTTGTCTGTTACAGGAGGCCTCCTTGATCTGTCATCCACTAACTGGTGAACAATGAGCACCTTTTTTCACCTTGTGGCACTTTGGTGTTCTCGCCTAGAACTCGGCAGTGAGTCCCGGGATGGCAAAAATTATTCTGCACGTAGCTACTAACTGGAAGGTGGGCAATTCAAGTCCACGCCCAGGCACCCCAGAAGAAAAGCCTGGCAATCTACTTCAGTAAGATCAAACTACTGATAACCTTGTGGAGCACTGTTCTGCCCTGAAAGGTCACCATGAGTCAGAGGCAGTGCAAAGATCAATGGCTTGTTGTTGTTGATACACTAGTGTATAATTCACTGATGTCAGTTCTTAATAAAATAATAATGCCTTATTGCTTAGAACTGCTATGGTTCAGGCATTTGAATCTCACATGGATTAAGTCACTTGAATCTCATCAAAGCCCTCCTTATATATTAAACCAAAACCTGTCATCGAGTCTATTCTGATGTCCTAGAGCAACTCTGTAGGATAGAGTAAAATTGTGTCTTAGAGTTCCAAGACTTTAAATCTTTAGAGGAGCAAATAGCCTCATCTTTCTCCCAGGGAAGAGCTCATGGAGTCGGACCACTAGCCCTGCCATGAGCAATCAAATGCATAATCTACTACACCAGGTTAGGTGCGCTCATTCCCATGGCAAATAGCAAACGGAGGTACAGAGAGGTTGTGGAACTGCTCAAAATCACACAGCTTTTGGTAAAGGGAGACAGAATTTGGACCCACATATCCTGATGCTAGAACCTTCTTTCTACCTACTGTACCGAGTTGCTACTCAAAGGCCAGGGGAATTGTAGAGCCCAGTCGTTTAACCACAAGAATACACCACATAAATATGAGAGGCTTTCAAAGAGTCCATGCAAAAATGGAATGAAAGATACTGGAATCTTTCCACATCATTTTAGAAGCCACAGCATATGCATGTACACTTTCTGAAGGGGGGGTGGTAATAGAAAGAGCAATGACTCCTACAACACAGAGCAAAGAACTTGTAACAGGGGCCATTAGGACCCAGGTGTTTTTGAAATGAAGTTAATGTGAGTAAGAACCTGTTTATACTATCCAAAGTGATATGCTTTCTGTGGGAGCTACAGAAAATGATCACAAGTTGAGCGGTCTAAAAGAGAATTTACTCTCTGACAATGTTGGAGGTGGTTGACTTTGTTTGGGCCCATAGAGTCACCTCCAACCCACAAGGACCCCATGAACCACGGAAAGAAACACTGCACTGTCCTTCACCAGCCTCACACTGGTTTCTATCCCTGAGTGTACAGCTGTAGCCACAGTGTCAGTCCATCACATGGAGGCCCTTTCTCTTTGTGGGGCCCTCCCACTTTTCCACACTTGATGTCCTTCTCCAGAGACTGATCTCCCCCGGCAACTTGTCCAAAGGATGTAAGGTGAAGTCTGGGCATCCCTGCCTCTGACGAGCACTCTGACCTTACTTTTGCCAAGGCAGATTGGTTTTTCCTTTTAGCAGTCCATGATACTTTCAATATTCTTCTCCACCACCAAAATTCAAAGGCATCGGATTGTCTATGGTCTTCCTTATTCGATGTCCAACTTGCATGCAATTTTGGAGGTTAGCAGTCGAAAACCAAGGTCTTAGTAGAGCCATGTTCCCAGTCAAGGCTCTCAGGGAAATCTACTCTTTGCTTTCTCTAGTTTCTTTTGGGGCTCCTTTTCCTTGACCTGTGGCCACATCCCTCCCCTCTCTGCATCAGGGAGCCCATGGCCCTGTCCACTTCAACATGCCACTTCTTTTCTCTCCTCAGGATCACTGGATATCATTGAGGATCCATGAGCTAATCCAAAATTTCCTTCTCATCTCAACCTCCTCAACTGATGTTGCATCTCAAAAGAGCTCCTTTTCCAAATGAAATAACATTCATAGATTCCAGGGATTTTGTTTGACTATCTGTAAGGGTGCATTTTTCTTCCTACCACAGGAGCAATTCCTTCCCCTGGCATCCCATCTTAGCCTCACCTTAAGAAACCAAACAGGTCCCCAATAAAATGAATTAAAAAAAAAAAAAAAAGAAACCAAACAGATTAGAGATCTACCAAAAGAAAACCCAAATGATCCTTTATAGATAAAGAAACCAACAGTAGGACTGAATGAATAAAACCCTTTCCTGCCAGTTAAAGAGTCTACTTCCCTCCCTGACCCAAATTCAAAATGTCTACTTTTTCCAGAAATATTATCAGACTCAATACTAAGAGACCCTATTACATGTGTGTGAAAACTGCACATGCACAGTAAACAGCCCACCTGTGTGCTAGCCAAAGCCCAGACTCTGCACTGCAGGCTGTGGCTTTGAGGCACAAACTTCCACAGAGCATGCAGCTTTCCATGAATGAAGCACATTGCCAATATGCAGCTTCTCAAATGTGCTGCTAATCTCTGGGTGACTTTAATCAGGAGACATGGCCACATTTTGGCAGTATTCAAAAGAAAGCCTGACCTTTCTTATCACCAAGTCTGCGGTGGACTTTAGGAAAAGAATGTGTGCCAGGTAGGCTCTGACAAGATGCAAAAAGCAAATCCCACGGCTGGTGGCAGCCGGTCTGGGCAGAAATCAGCAGTGATACGCCAGTCCAAAGGCATCCACTAGACAGCAGTTAAGCTCTTTGACAAGCCTGACTCCAAATAGAAATTGGAAGAAGGAGGTGGAAGAGGCAGCCTCTCTTGAGGGGAAAGGAAACTAAGTACAGTAGCAGATGGAACATGGCCTTACACTAATTCAGGCTCCATAATTAAATTCCGGAACCATGCCAGCAAAGGAAGACGGTAGTCAAAAATAGCAGGTGCCTCCTGGAGAATTTTTTTTTTGCCAGAAAGGCTTCTGTCAGCCATCAGACTTATAGCCCAGGGGATGAAAACATAGGTGAAGCGAAGTCTCTAACTAGCTGTACAGAAGAGGCTAGACACAACCGGTGTCCCTGTGTATCCCTGAAAGAAGTACTGGCTCCTACGGAGATTGAATTGTCTCTAGGGTTCTTCAGCTGTGCCTGGGTTTTGTTGATGAGGGGCTTCTGACAGATAAAGAGCAGTTCTAGCAGCAAAAAGTAGCTGGCTGCGTCAATGTACCTCTCAGCTATTATGCATCTCAAAGCTGGACAAGGGAAATGACTGGTCAAGGAGAACATCCATCAAGGGTGGGCTGGACAATTTGTCAGCACTATAGAGAGACACAAGACGATGTCTTAGAGAAGTTACTAAGCCTCTGTAAGTTTGGTTTGGTTTTGTATTCATCTGGGATATGGAGAGCATAACATTTCCTACCCCAGAGCAATATCATAAAGAATAAATAATTTTGTCACCAGGCAATTAACTCAGAGCCTGCTACATAGTAAAGAGTGTTCACTAAATGTGAGCTTCTATTAAGATGATGATCGTGCATGGACAGAATAGTGTGTGTGACCATAAGGAGGGAATAGGGAAGCCTATCATACATAGAAACTCCCCCAAAGGAAGCAGGGTCAGCAACAGCTCAGAGATGGTCTGTGTCGTCACTTCTATTGTGCTACTCTGAGTTTAAGGGCTGCTAGCTCTCCCTTGTTTTACTTCCTTATCCCTCCTATCTGGCCTTCCAAAGCAGAGGATGGGGAAATCATGCATCACTGTCATGGGTTGCTGACTGGAACTCCCAAGGATGCAAGCAAGACAGTGCCCACAATCACCCGTTTTCTCAGCATGCCACAAAAAGATTTGCTAGTATCAGACACAGCTCCAGAATCTGGAACCTGACTCACCGCCACAGGAACTCCGATGGCACGATAGTTAAATGCTCCTCTGCTAACTAAAAGGTCAGTGGCTGCAACCCACCATGAGAGACAGAGAAGGCACTCCGTGTCTGTAAAGATGTATGACCTTGAAAACCCCATGAGAACAGCTCTACTCTGTCTTACTCAGCCAGAATTGACTTGAACGCACTGGATTTCCCTGCTATCATAAGGACTTCAACCAAAAAAACAAAGTCATTTTCATCTAGTCAATGCTGACCTATATCGACCCCCTGTGTGTTTCTGAAACTCTGATTGCTGCAGTTAAGAAGTCCAGTCTTTTTCCCTTGGAGTTGCTAATGGTTACAAACTGCTCATGATGCAAATCACGGCCCAGTTCATAACCACTAGACCACCAGAACTCCTTTGTGTATTCAAATGAGAGGCCTCATAAATCCAGGAAAATGGCCTAAGCTTCAATGCCAGCTAGTCAGGTGAGTTGGCACTACGGTATTAGGAACATCCACTGATGAGGGCTGGAGGCCTAATATGCTGTTGAGTCAAAGCCTCTCCGGACAGTGGAAGGGGAAGCAGCCCGCCCAGCCATACCCTTTCCAGACAGCCTAGTGAAAACTCACAGCGTTACCCAGGAGACAAGCCTCTTTGTATCCTCATGGTCCTTTTTCCTAAAAAATAAGCTGAAGCTCTGGGAGAAGGACATGTCTAATCAGAGCACAGGAGAGCAAGCAAAGGAGGAGGAAGCGAGAACAGAGGGCATCCTGGACCACCAAGCCTAAAGGATGATTTCCCCCGCAGAGAAGATTGCATGGCCTTTGAGATTTGATTCATGAACCAGAAAAGTGTGGGGAGGGGAAAATAAGGGTGCATCTTATGGTCCAAAGGTAGTGTTACCCCAGAACATTTTAGTACATTGGTACTTTTTCATTCAGAATATTTTTTCTTGCTTTCCTGCTCTAAAAACTGGGTGCATCTTACGGTCCAAAAAATACAGTATCTTGATGATTCAGAAGTGATTAGGTTTAAGGCACACCCTCCACTGACATAATCCCATTGCTATAACAAAGGAAACCATATTCTCAAACAGGATTTTCTGCACTGCTCTGGGAATAGGATTCCAAGATATATTTTGAGGGGACACAACTCAATCAGTAACATTGGCCCCATTGTTTTCGTTACTGCTGTTGCTGATAGCAACAACACAACAGTTCCCCCTCAGAGCACCCCTCTGTGCAACAGAAGGACACATTGCCTGATCTCCAGCCTCCTTGAGACTGTTGCTATGTTTGAGTCCATTACTTTAGCCACTGTGTCCACCCATCTCCTTGAGGGTCTTCCTCTTTTTTGATGTCTTTCCACTTTACTCAACAGTACATCCTTGTCCAGGCACTGGTCTCTTCTGACAACATGCCCAAGAGATGTGGTCTCACCAGCCTCAATTCTATGAAGCCTTCTGGCTATACTTCTTCCCAATTAGCTTTGGCCCCTATAAAATCCATATCTTGTTCACATACAAAATACATTCACCTCCAAACTTTGGTCAAATTTTATAACTAGTATAACTGCTGCTATGGAGTCATTACGTAATTCCATAATTCCCCTGGTCTCTATTCCATCATCCTATATTCATTTATTTATCTTGCTTCTAAACCAGAGGCCTGAAAGTCTAATAGTGAAATCATTCAGCTGCTAAGTAAATGACCAGTGGTTTGAACTCACCAGCCTCAAGACCTAAAAATGAGCAAAATAAGTGGGTTCTGGGTCCCTCAAAGTCTAGAATCTATCAAGGAAAGTAGACAATTCAACAAGCAAAGTCAATACATGGATTAGGTCATCCAAGTCAAAGCAAAGGTTATCCTAGTCACCCTGTTTGGGGTGAATGCCTGACGTTGACTGGGTAAATCTTTCAGGAACCAAGAGAACTGACCTTTCAGCAAGACCACAAGAAGAAGCGGGCACTACCTATAGGAAGAGGGGAGGAAAGAGTGTTCCCCGTGAAAACAATTCAACCGTCATTCTTGACCACTCCTTCAGGCCCAACTCAGGTTTCAACAACCCAGTCAGAACTATTTGTCACTGCCATCAGTCCTTCCTACCCATGAGGAAGCTTGGAAAGTTCAGAGCAAACATCTTGCTGACATGCCTGTACCTCTCGAGAACGCTAATCTCTCTAGCACAACCTCAAGTGAGAGTGAGAGCAAGAAAAATGGGCTGCATTCAGAAAAGCTCCCAAACACTACATCTATGAAACCTCAGAGGACACTGGATCAGAATGCTGCAGACAATGTCAACGGAGATGCAGGCCTGCCTGTCTGCCTCCCTCCCAAGACAGGAGTCCCAAAATGCCTTTGAACCCAAGCAAGGGACGGCCTCCCTGACAAGGTCATGCCATTTCTTTGCCTATCAAAAAAATGGACTGTCTCAGTTTCCAGTGTAGATGAAAATGTAATATTTCTGTTTACAATTTCAATTTCACAGCTGACTGGCATCTACAGAGACAGAGAATTCTAATAAAATTGCAAAAGCATTTAATACAATGACTGGCAGATGGGGGAAGGGTTGGTAGCAACTCCATTTTTCTGACTATGTTAACAAAACGGGGCATGTGCATTTTCATTTACAATTTAAGTCTGATGACTGAAAGCAGTGATTAAGACTTCTGCGGGAGTGGGGAGGCAATGTGTTCACCACCTGAATGGTTTAATAACATATAGATCCTTTTGTTTTTCCTTTCCAATCAAGCAAATTAGCATCCAGGGCTCTGCATTTAATAAAGTTACACAAGGCAATTGCCAAAAAAAAAAAAAACAACAACAAAGTCTGAGTGCAACATCACATCAATAAATTATTTATGCACACTTGATTCAGAAATTAAGAAACAATGAAGTATCTTTTAGCTATACTGGAAAGCCCTTTAAGTAAAGAGTAGTTCCAGTGGGGCATTATAAAACTAAAAGCCATTACCGATAGAACAGGACAAGACCCATGAGTATCCATTGCCGGTAAAGTCGCTGCTCAGCTAGTTAAGGAAAGGCATGCTGGCACCTCCTCACTTAAAGCATCATCAGCCCATCAACATTCCCTAAGTGGTCACTATGGAAGAAAGACTAAAGATAATTATAAAATCAATCATGGACACAATTTGCTTACAACCACGCTTGTGACCAGCAGTGTTTCTTGGGTCTCTGTCTCAACATCCATCAGCTAAAAAGTGTCAGATTGGTTCTTCTATGCTAGCTAGTCAGGACTGTTGGCTGAGTGTGTACCCTCCATAGAGTTTTAGTCTTGCTGTTGTGTTTCATACAGATTCCTGGGCACCAGATTCTGATTCATTGAGTCTGGGACAGACTCAAGCAACCATCTACTTTTTAATGTTTCCCAGAAAGAATTGGAAACCATTATGCAAGAATGTCTCCAAGTCCCAACATATAATGAAAAAAAAAACACAAGTGCAAGGTACAGAAGACTTGCATCTGATGAAAAATGGCAAATTCAGAAGTATATTTGTAACTCGCTGATTTTGGAGCTCTAACTAGATGTGAGAAGACGAGAGGCAGTTGAAGACACAGGTTATCGTTGTTTGCTTAAGGTGAATTTGGTAATCCCTTTTGTTTTCAAATCAAATTGTGTAGCTACATAAAACCTGTGTGAGCCATTTAGCTGGCAGGCTAAGCTGAACAGAGAGAAACCAAATTAAAAGTCCAGAGCTGTTAAAGTGGGAGAGCAAAGATACAAAGGAGTTCACATGGGGCACTGGTAGCTTTCTCAGGACCAGGATAGTAACTCCCCGTCACAGCAGACTTGAAAGTTAAGCAAGATGGTACTTCCAGAAAAATAGCTCTTTCTCCCACAACAAAAATATCGGCTTTATTTTTTGACTGTTGAGGCAACTTGTCCCAGGTTGCCTTCAAATTGTACCCTGCTAGCTACATAGTCTTCATTCTCCAAGAACTTCTGACAAATAAAGAGGAGCCCAAGTGGTGCAAGGGTCAAGCACTCAGCTGCTAACCCAAAGGGTGGGGTTTCAAAACTAACCAGAGGTTATAAGGGACAAAAACCTGGCAAATGGCTTCTATAAAGATTACCACAGAGAAAACCAACGGGGCAAGTCTAGCCTGTCCAGGAGCTTGAATGACCCCAAAGCAAATAGTTCCAAGGATAAAAAAGGATTTCTTAAGCTATCTCATGCGTCATCTAAACTCTTCACTTTGATAGCCAAGTAAGAGAAACCATCTGAAAGAAAGAGCTTCAGAAGAAAAGAAAGAGAGAGAGCAAGACTGCATGAGAGGCAAGGGGCAGTAGACTAGAGAGGACTACAAGGTACGACAAGTACCAAGTTGTAACTCACAGCATTTGCTGGAAATAACCTTGCCAGTCTGTAAGATGTGAGAAATGTCATGCCGTGCCTTCCCACTCCACAGGAGGCTTAGAAGGTTGATCTTGTCATCATGCATCGCAGTATTATGAAGAAATTAGCTGCATAGATCCACTACGATCACCTCTCACCTGGGGCAGTTGGAATGCCAAGTTTATCTGATGATTGACAGGAGAGTATTTAAAAGAACACAATTTCTGTAATTTTGTTGCCTGACCTGCTGCCAGTGGAGTCTCCCCAGCCTTTTCTGGCCTCATTAGTTGCCATGGATGCAATGCCTTATCTGACTGAGATGACATTTTGGTCAACATCTTTCTGCTCACGACCTCTAGTCTGTGAGTTCTCCAGTGAACAAGTCTAGAAACATCCTGAGCTGTTTATGATTATTTCTTCAAAAAGCAGTCTTCAGTTTATATGAAGTCTAACTCTCTTAGTAGAGATTCATATTAAAAATGAACAACAAATTGGACCTAGGAAAATTTTCAACTTGGCACTCAAACTATGCACATAAAATGCAAAGCATGTCCAACAACTTAACAACACAACGACAAGTAACCCAATCCAAAGAACGAGCAGGAGGTGTGAACAGACATTTCACCAAAAAGGATCTTCACTGGCCAAGAAATACATTAAAATCTGTTCAACATCATTGGCCACTTAAAAAGAAAAACAAAACCATAACCTTGCAGGCAAACCTACCTCATGGGGGTAACTGTCTTATAAGGTTTGCAGAATAATCTTTACAGAAGCTGTCTGATACACACATCTTTTCCCACAGAAAAGGTTGTGGGAATCAAGCCTCTGACCTCTTGGTGAGCAGCTGAACATTTAAGACTACATCACCTGGGGTCTTTACCATTAGTCATTATGGAACTGCCAGATCAAAAAGAAATCAACAAATTTGGGAGAGTCTAGAGCAGTGGTTTTCAATCATCCTAATGCCATGACTCTTTAATACAGTTCCTTGTGTCGGGGTGACCCCCCCAACCATAAAATTTTCACTGCTACTTCATAACTGTAATTTTACTACTTTTATGAATCAGGCAACCCCTGTGAAGGGTTCATTCAACTTCCAAAGGGATCGTGACGCACAGGTTGAGAACCACTAAACCAGAGCCTTCAATCATTTCTGGTGGAAACTTAAAACTAGAGAATGACAGCAGAAAACAGTTTAGCTGTACCTCAAAAAGTGGAACACAAACCTATCAACTCAGCAATCTCACTTCTGGCACTGAGGCACATACAACATAAGTGAAAGCAAAAAAACAAATTGAAAGCTGCATAGCCAAGTCCAAGTGAAAGCAAAAAAACAAATTGAAAGCTGCATAGCCAAGTCCAATGGACCACTTTTCACTGCCAGAAAGTTGAAATGTCCATCAACATATCCGTGGATTAATTGAACGAGGTATGAGCATTACTCATACATAAAGAGAAATGAAATCTTTATATACATGCTTCAACATGGATGTACCTTGCAAGCATTATGCTGAATGAAGTAACTCAGTCACCAAAGGACACATGTTGCATGACCTCAAGTATATGGAATTACAAGTACATAGAAACCAAAGATGACTGACTTTGTGTTAATAATGGTAGTGGAAGGGCTGAGCCCCGGTGGCATAAGCTCCACCCCTTCACAGGTAAGTCTCAAATTGGCAACAAATTATGTAACTACCACACACTGCTAAACTTTCAGCTAGTAGTGAGCACCACTGGGGCTCTTCATCACAGGGTCTCCCTCAGTGAGTGCCCTTGAGTAGAGACCAAGCCATAGGGACCCTAGAGGACAGAGTATAAGTGCCCTTGTGAGTTCCTCAAACTGGAGGGCTTTATAGGAGTAGCAAGCCTCATCTTTTTGTCAAAGGTCCTTAGGCTATCAGCCATGGTGGTATAGTGACCATCTGCAAGGTTCACAGTTGGAGTACCAGCAGTTTTTCAGGGAAAAGATGGGGTTTTCTATTTTGGTTCACAGCCTTGAAAACTCACAGGGGCAGAACTGTCCTGTTCTATATATTCACTATGCATCAGTGCTGTCCTGTCCTATACAGTCACTATGTGCCAAAATGGCCTGGATGGCAATGAATTTTTGAGTGTGTGGCTTTGTTTTATTCTTTAGGAACATTTCCAAGAACAGCAAGAACCATTCCCCAGGAGCACTTCTTACAATGCATAAACAAATCTTCCAGGGGAAATCTTGTTCAATGCTAATTCTGATTACATGGATCTTGGTTCCGGGTTCAATGTCCACCTTTTGACCAACATCCAGGTGAGGCTGACGCTCTGAGCCAGAGACCACACTGTGAGCGGAGTCTCCAGCACAGCTTTCCTATTTCCAACTCTCTAAATCTCCTGTCTCCAGTGCCTGAGATAATGGAAACAAGCCAGGGAAAATAAATCATCTTCAACAACCAAATGTCAAATAAATTAAAATCTCAAGCACTGAGACTATAAAAGCTATTGAAGGCAGCTTCCCGGGGCTCACGGGACTGGAAATCCTTTCTGTACTTTCTTCCAGCAGCCAGCTAAACTGAGAGGAGTCAACAATACCTCCATCTCCCACCCCATACTCCAGAACCCAAAAGGCAGAAAGATAAATCTCCATATCATTCCAGGTCCAATTGGAAGTCTTTTTGTGACCTATTTAAACTGCCAGATTTATCCAGAAAAGAGAAAGAACAAGTTTCAGTTTATTAGAATAATCTGAGTCTCTTTCCTTGGTGTCTCTCACTAGCTGGTTTCTCCCCAACAGCAACATTCTAAATTAATTTGCACTATTCTGAAGACAGATGCTACAACATTTCTGTGAAATTAAGTGGCCTCAGAAATGGTAGGGATGCTGTTATGGAACTGAAATCATTCCATGTATAAACCAACCCAAACTCTCTTAACTCCTCAAGTGATATCAATTAACACAATTGGAAGTTGGGTCAGAGAAGTGTTGTTTCTCCCAAGAACCATATGGACCCCACAATGTGATTCAAGCATTGGGAGTCAAAGTGTTTCTTTTCTGTCTGTGAGAGTTTTCTCTGACACTTTATGAGCTCTGAAGTGACAATATCTCATCAAGCCCCTTCTTTCCACTTGTACCTATTCCCAAGCACAAGAAAACTGCCAATATCCAAACCAGGGGGTGGGGGGGTATGCTATTATGTCATTAGGTGCCATCTAATCAACTTTACTCACAATGACTCAATGCTCAATGATCATCAGAACAAGCAGTACTCAGTGCAAAACCCTCTTCACAGTCGTTTTCCACGTGACCTCATTGATGCAGCCCCTGTATGAATTATCTCCTCCAGAGTTTTCTCCCTTTCCACTCAGCCAAGTCTGATGGCTTTCTCCAGGTACTGAAAGTTCCTAATAAAATATCCAAAAATAAGTGAGACAGTGTGTTAACCACCCTCACTTGTAAGGAACATTCTAGCTATTCTTCCTCCAAGACAGATCTGATTGTTCTTCCACCAGCCCATAGTACTTTCCGTATTCTTCACCATAGTACTTTCATAATTCAAGTGCCCCAATTCCTTGGTAATCTTCCTTATTCATTGTCTGGCTTTCACATACATAGGAGTCAATTGAAAATGACATGATCCTCGGTGCTCAAAGTGATATCTTAGCTCTTCAACACTTTGGATAGTCTTGTGCAGCAGATTTGCCCAGTAGAATACAAGAGCATTGTGGGTGCAAACAAAGTGAAATCATTTACAGTGTCAATGTTTTCTCCAAGTATCATGATGCTGTCTATTGGTCCAATGGACAAATTTGTGTTTTCTTTACATGGACTCTTTAGTGAAGGCTGCAACCTTGACCTTCATCAGCAAGTGTCTCAAGCCCCCCCCCCCTTCCAGCAAACATGGTTGTGTCTATTCATATAGAACAGTGGTTCTCAGTCTGTGAGTCTCAACCCCTTTGGGGATCAAATGACCCTTTCACAGGATCACCTGATACATAGCAGTAGCAAAATTGTGTCTATCCATAGAGAACAGCAGTCTCAACCTGTGGGTCTCAACCCCTTTGGGGATCAAACAATCCTCTCACAGGATCATCCATTCATAACAGTAACAAAATTACAGTTTTGAAGTAGCATTGATAACTCTTTTGTGGATGGGGTGGTTCACCATTACATGAGGAACTCTATTAAAGGGTCGAGATATTAGGAAGGTTGAGGACCACTGAGATAGAAGATGATGAGCTGACCTTCCTCCAATCCTGATGGTGAGTTCTTCATATAATACAGATACTCTGACTATCTTCTCAGCTTTCAGACTGAACAAGGATGGTGACGGACATCCTGGCATGAACTTGAAACCTCTCGTTACTCCTTGTTCTGCTTGAAAACTACATTTTAATCTCTGTATAAGAAGTACAGCTAAGTGCCTGAGTGCGGGACTGCGGCCCACGGGGTTGGCAGTTCAAATCTAGCGACGGCTCTCCAGAAGCAAGGCTGGGTAGCTCCCACAACCACCAGAGGGCAGTGATGCCCCCAAAAAGAAAAAAAGAAGTACAGCTAGCATGCTCCTCAGAGTCAAGGAGGCAAGACTTCATCTCATGTTATCAGGAGAGACCAGTCCCTGAAGAAAGACATCATGCTTGATAAAGAAGAGGGTAAGCAAAAAACGAGGAAGGCCCTCCACAAGATGGACTGACACAGCAGCTGCAACATTGGGCTCAAACACGAATGACAATTGTGAGATCAGAGCAGACCTGGGTGACGTTTCATTCTGTTGTACATAGGACCTCTTTGAGTCCAAACGGACCCCAGGGCATCTACCAACAAACAGCTTCCTCAGTGGGCTGAAATATGAGCCACATCTTGTCAAGGCCTTTCCCTCAAGAAACAGCAACCAGCCCACTCACAGCTTACAGGGCCTGAGAGGCTGCACTTTCTGTGAATTCCTCCTGCCTAAAGCTGATTAGACCCCAGACCCACAGACAAGAATTCAGTCGTGGGCAGCCAATTTATGGACTAGATGAATAAAGATTAGCTCGGGCAATTAAGTTCTCCAGAATTTCTCCACACAGACCACACATTGGAATCTTACCCAGTGGCCTTTTCATACCTACAGATTCCAGGCTACCATGGAAGAGCAATTAAAGCTCTTGAGGAAAGGAGTTTTGTAGGGAGTTTGGATATGCATATTTTTCAAAGTCCCCTTGATTATTTCAATAGGAAACTCACGTTGAGGGTCACAGCTTTACAGCAGTGATTCTCAAAGTGTTTTGCCCGAACTGGACACATCCGTATCACTTCAGCACTTGTCAGAGTTCCGCCTCTCCACCCCAAACCTACTCAATCGGAAATCCCGGCACTGCGGCCCAGCAATGTGCATCTAAACAAGACTACTGTTGTTTCTGAAGTGGCACATGTTATCCTGAGTACCCCAAAACCTGAGAGACACCCCTCTAGCAACTTTTGACTCATGGTGTTGTCCAGGGATCGGCAGCATGTGCATGGTGTGAAACCTGCTGGCAGTACAGAACACCCTGAGCCAGCTTAGATTTCATGAACCAGAATCAACACTTGAACAGATTCCTAGGTAACTGGCATTTACATTCCAGCATGGGTGTGTGTATGTGTATGTGTGTGTGTGTGTGTGTGTAAGTAGCTTGTTGGTCTTGATGGCAGACAGAGGAAGGTGTACCCTACCTAAATTTATCAGAGCAACTTGAAGGGCTCTCTCAACCTCTTCAGACCGGGAACCAGAGATTTCATTATGTAAAAATGCCTGCTGCCAAGGATGCGTGTCTGTGTCTGTGTGTGGCTGGAAAGTAGGTTTACAAAGTGGGGGTTGAATGAGGCCAACGAGGAAGGCAGGCTGAGCACCGCAACTTGGAAATATGGAAAAGCAAGAACTGTGAGTACCCGGAGGAAGTTAGGTGCATAAAAAGAATTACACCAACATCCCGAAAGAAGCGGACAGCGGGAGGCACAGAGAAGAGGAAGTAAAGTTGCCTGTCCCTCCAGGTGCCTTAGTGATTCCAACGTGGCTGTTGAAGTTCTAGTTCAGCAGTTTCGTCACAATAAAGAGCTTCTCTAGGGATTATTTGAAGATGGTATCTCTACCACCTTGTTCTGTGACCACCGTAGGGTGCCCATCTCCCTTGGATCCTACTTGCTAAGGAAGACTCTGATGTGAACCATGCTTTACCCCCTCAAATCCACTCTGTGGTCATTAGGGTTTTGGTGCCAACATGGCACCTGTAAGAAGATATGGGTGGAGTTTAGCCTGCCAATCAGGTCGCAGCTTGATGACCTCCTTTGAATGTGGAACCGAGATAAATGGCTTTCTGTCAGCTGCCACCACGCAACCTCTGTCTTCATCTTTCTGTTGACAAGTAACTCTGAAACCTGCAGAGCCACTGCCATTGGATCCACACAGCTCTGCCCCCACCAGCCTGTGATCTTCCCGCATTCTGCATCGTTCCAGGTGACTACATGGATCTGAAGAGGGATTTATGATCTGGACTGAGCGGGAGTGTTTTCTTAATATATAATTACTTCTTGATATAAAGCTCTCTCTAACACATATGTGAGTGTCACTGGATTTGTTTCTCAAATCAACCTGGCCTAATACACACTCCCTGCCCTGAAGCTAAAGCAGGTCTGGAAAGACAACAGTCAAATTCAAGTGCATTGCCAGATAATGGAAAATTCACTCATTTGTTTCTTCCCACATAATTCAGTAGAGCTTTCAGCAGCTGGCCCACTCTGTGCCCATAGGATTCACCTCACCAAGCAAAGCATCTGCTCCACTTGCACCTCGCGCTTTGCCAAGATAAGATGAAGAGTATTTAATGTTTGAGAGGGAAAGCTATGAAAACAAAAAGCCACCCTCTTACCAGGCTATTTTTCTCAATATCCAAGAAAAGGAATTTGCCAAAAGTATGGGAAATTATATTCCTGATAAGAAGGAGGAAACAAACAAATGTGTATATCTAACCTTGTGAAATTTGTGTTAGTTAAATCACGGATCTCTGTGAATAGCTATATTCATGAACCAGTGTCCAGCATAACATCTGTCAGTGAAATTATGAAGTATCGATGGCATGCAACACGAGTGGTTTGTGCACATGTCATGGGTCTTGTTTCTGAGAATCTGTATCGCTCTTTAGTTGGGATCTGCTTGATACCTATGACCCCTTCTTTCTCTCCATTTTTTTTCTTATTTGGAATGGTAATTTCTACACTATGTCTATTTGGCCATTGTATCTTTGCAAGCAGATAAGGCTTTACAATCCACAACAGAAAGTATTTTTGTCACACGATATAATACACGCAGAATTACACCCACATTTAATTTAGATAATTCAGAAGATTATATTTTGGTTTAAATTTTGTTCTGAGATAGATTATGTATGCATTCTATGATGATATCATCAGGAAAGGGTGTTTTGCACATGGGAAGGAAATGAAAACTGGGAGTCAAAGGACGCCCAGGTGGCATAGTGGGTCATGAGTTAGAATGAAAGGTCAGGAGATTGAACATACCAGCCATTGGGAGAAAGATAGGGGTTTCTTCTCCCCTAAGTAGTTAGAGCCTCTGAGATCTACTATGAGCAGACAACCAGTTGCAAGAAGATGATAGTGGAATGTACACTCTCAGGTCTTGGCCCTAAAGCAACTGATTTTTCTCAGAGTTGTGGCCTACTTCCAATATAAGCTGATGCCATAGAGACGTTTGCTTGGCTTTATTTGTTTTGTTTTGCTTTTTTTTAAATCTTTTTATTGGGGGAAGGTACGCAATCCACCCACTGTGTCAAGCACATTTGTACATTTGTTGCCCTCAACATTTTCAAACCATGTTCTTTTCATTTGAGTTCTGGGTATCAGATCCTCATCCTGCCCCCCTCCTTTCTTAGCCCTCTCTCCCTCAAGAACCCTTGATAAGTTTTTTTTCCCATGTCTTGCACTGATCGATATCTCCCTTTACCCACTTTTCTGTCCCCAATTCCCCTGGGAGAAGGTAAAAGATAGTTGTAATCAGTTTCCCCTTTCTCCCCCCACCTTTCCCTTACCTGGATCCCATGTATGGCTCATCAGCCTGTGGACAATAGGAATCATTACAAATCTGCTATCTGACCTGCCAAGCTTTGAACCATTTGCCTCCCCGTCACATGTCTGACCTGCTCATGTTGATTTCAGCCATGCCTGTGGCTACCAGTCAGTGGTTATCCCATGAATAATGAGCTCACCCACCTCCACGTCCATGCACAGTAGAGCAGCCTCCAGCTCTACTTCTGACCCACACACTTGAGAACTGCCTATATGTGAGCTTTTCTGCTTTGACAGCTACGTGAACCATTTTATTGATGTGAAGCTCTGTGTGCGTACACACATACACAAGCATGATTGCTTGTGATTCTCCAGAGAACCGAACCTAAGACACATCCACTTGGCTGTTGATTTGTCCCTCTCTAGTTGTTTCCGTCCTTCTGCGATGTTGAAAGGGACACCACCAGTATTCAAATACCACCAGGGACATGCTGGGTGAACAGCTTTCAGTGGAGTTTCTAGATTAGGACAGCTTAAAAAGAAGAGACAGTCCACTTCTGAAAAACTTGCCACTTACAACTAACAGTGGAATGTTGTCTAACATGGTGCCGAGCATGAGTCCCTCTGGATAAAAGGCACTAATGATATGACTGGGGAGAAAGAGTGACTCAAAGTAGAGGAGCTGGTATGACATACGTGGAGCAAAGCTTGGGGGAACTTCATTTGCCATTGCAGAACAAGTCAGAATGCAAGAAAGGGCTGCAAACATCAATTAGTAATTGAAAGATGAAGTGTACAAAGTATGAATTTAGGAAGGTTTTAACTCTTTGAAAATGAAATGGAATGTATGAAAAAAACAGAAAAGTGGATGGAGTCACAAATTGACAAGTGATGCATACCGAAGATAAAACACCTGTGTAAATCAAAAGAATTCACAAAGAGATTAATGAGAAAGTCCAGGGACTGGGAAAACATTGTTATCAATGACACATTACACAAAATCTTATTACTAAAATCTATAATACTCTGCTAGCTTCCAAAAGAAAAAAAAATAATTTCCCACTGAGGAGATGAGCACAGGACCTGAGCAGAAGTTTCACAAGGGCAGAAATCCAAATGGCCAATAAACATATGAGAAAATCTTCCCAATAATTAGCCATAAGACAAATGCAAATTGAAACAACTATGAGATACCACATAACACCCTCAAAGATCATCCAATTAAAAAAATCAGACAGCAACAAGTTTTAGAGGGGCTGTGGATGAACTCTTGTCCACTGGTGGTGTACCTGTAGTACAGCCACTATGGAAATCAATTTGGTGGTATCTAAAACAGATAGAAAGTGAGCTACCATATGACCAAGCAATGCCCCTACTGGGCATATACCCAGAAGAGACGAGAAACAAGCCACAGTCAGATATCTATGCTCCAATGTTCATTGTGGCACAACTCACAATTGCAAGGAGGTGGGAACAACCCAAATTTCCATCAACAGATGAATGGATTAAAAAACAGTGGTATATACATACAATGGAATATTACACATCCCTAAAGAGCAATGATGAATGCATGAAGCACATCAACATGTGGGAAGAACTGGAGGAAATTATCCAAGTGAAGTAAGCCAAGCACAAAAGGACAAGTACAACATGAATCCACTGAGATAAACTTAAAAGTGCAAAAGGGTCACTAGGAAAAAGCTATTCTATACACACATTCCTGGTGTGAAATCCACGTATTATGACAAGGGCCAGACCCAGTAGAGGATTATATATGGTTGACAACTAAAAAGGATGGGGCAGAAGGGGCGAACACATAGGCAGTAGGGGAACAGGGCACTAACCCACCCAAGGGGAGGGTGTTGTTTATATCTCCACAGGGAATGAGGGACCAGATTTCAACCTGGTGCTCCAAGATGTAAATGCAATATATTGGCAAGAAGCAAAGACCCAGTAAAGAGGTCTGGGAGGCTGGCCCCAATCTCAAACATGTGGGCAGCCCCCCCCCAACCCTGACCCCCAGAATAATTCACTTCAGAGAACATCACTGAAGTAACAGTTCAGAGAAAGGGACATGTCTGAACAGAACACACAAAAGCAAATGAAGGGAGAGGGAAAGAGAATGAAGCACAACCCAGTCCACCAAACCCTAAGGATAATATTCCTGCTTAGAGCAGCTAATGCAAAGAGAAGACCATAGGGCCCCACTATGAGATGTGACACCCCTCACAACACTGGAGACATAATGCTATAACTGTGTCCAATCAAACCACACCACACCAAGGCGAGATGCTGGGGGTGTGTAACAGAGCAGCAAGGGGAGCAGAGCAATGAAGTTGCCAGGGAATACCAAAAACAGACTTTGGGGCCAAGGCATGGCACCCCATCAGACCCAAAAAGAAAACACACCTAAAGGTCAACAAACAATTTATATGAACTAATTATAGGCTTTTCTTTTTTGTTGTTGTTGGTTTAGCTGTTGTTGATGATTGCTTGTTTGTTTTCTTTTGTTGCTTTGTTTTGCTCTGTCTTGTTTCTGTGCGTGTTATTATCTCTGCAAGCCTAACTAAATAAGATTGGCAGGATAAACAACCTGGAGGAGAAAACAATGGGACTCAGTTCCAGGACACGTGGGACGCTATAGATACTAACAAAGGAAGTGGATGCTAACAAACCCAAAGACAAGGTAACAACATGTGATCTAAAATTGATGGTGAGGAAGGTGTTGGAGCCTGATAGGGCTTGATCAAGGTCAATGTAACAGAGGAATTACTGAAACTCAAATATAGACTGAAAATTATAATGAGACAAGAGGAAAATAAAAGGAAATAGAGGAAAGAACTAGGAGGCAAACGGGCATTTATAGGGGTCTAAATACAGGCATGTACATATGTGAATATATTTATAGATGATGATGGGAAAATAGATCTGTGTACATATATTCATAGGTTCAGTATTAGGGTAGCAGAGGAACATTGGGCCTCCGCTCAAGTACTCCCTAATTGCAAAAACACTTTGTTCTATTAAACTGGAATTCCATGATGCTCACCTTCCCAACATGATTGTTGAAGACAAAGAAGGTGCATAAGGAAATGGAGTGAAGAAAGCTGATGGTGCCCAGCTATCAAGAGATATAGTGTCTGGGGTCTTAAAAGTCTGAAGACAAACTAGCAACCATCTGAGAAGCAAGAAAGTCCACATGTAAGAAACACAC
>PVJH01016768.1:12188-41089 GCA_004026705.1 Nesogale talazaci | reverse complement strand
GCCCAGCCCCACTGCTGGAATTGAACCTCCGTCCCAGTGGGCTGCAGTCCCGTGCACAACCACTACGCCACCAGGGCTCAGCCCAAGAGAATTACATTTTTTTTTTGGGGGGGGGTGCATCATTGCCCTCTGGTGGTGGGAGTAGGAGCTCCGTGGAGCTGGAATTGAACCTCCGTCCCAGTGGGCCGCAGTCCCGCGCACAACCATACGCCACCGGGGCTCAGCCCGAGAATTACATTTTTTAAGGAAAGATATACTTTACTTTTTTTTGCAGATACCTTTTCATATGTCTTGATATTCCTATGAATCAGCATTATGATAAAGTGGAAGAAATTGAGTATGTGACTAATTGAGTCTATAAATGACTTTCCCTATTGCCCACCATGATACCACAACAGGATGGTGCCTGGCTATCACTACTAAACAGTTTGATTAGAGATTCTATAGAAAAATACAAGTATAGGAAAAATAGAGCGGGGTGGGGTTGCAGAACAGAATTTCAAATTCTCATGGACACTGACATAGGTACCAGTTGAACTGTTGCCTATATTGACATGGGATCAAGTTGGTAATAGCAATTGGGATATTAGACAGGAAATTTAGGGACCTGGGTCTCTTTGCTGAGATAGTGTAGACATCAACAACTAAAAGGACTCAGTTTTTTATCTTTGGGCTGAAATAAAGCAGACCCTAGTTACATTTCTGAAAAAAACCACGTTTCCAGTTTCATACTCATTGTCATTCAGGGCTACCAGTACCGGGAGGTTTTAGAAAGCCTGCAAAATAACTAATCCTCAGAGTTAGAGAGGGCGAGAAGTTAAGGAGCAATTTCATGACTTTTTGCCAAATACTGCCCACTTTACAGCAGAGTCAAGAACCCATTACACAGTGGGTTTGGAGAACCACTTGCCACTGAAGTCAGGGGCACATTGCTTAATCACAATAAGCCTCCGTTTTTTCTGTTAACAAGCAAAACAAAGCATGATTATCATCCTTGGAATGCGTTAAATTACACGAGGGGGTACACCACCTCCCCCCTCAAAAAAAAAAGAATAAACCTCCGATGAGTTTGAACAAAGTTCAGAAAATGGAGTTGCTTATTTGTCCTCCATAGACACAGAGCAAAAAAGCCAAGTTGGCAGCTTGAAGAGGACTTACTTGATTTATTCCTCTCCATCTTTCCTCTCTTCTAGAACAAGAAAACACATTTCTAGTAAAATCATTTTGTTGTTTTTTTTCTAGTAAAATCTTTTATTGTAAAGTGTCTCCCTAAACATAGGAAAGGCTTTACTGAAATTTTTTTAAAGTACTTCAGCCTTGCTAATAGAGATACCTTATGATGATGGGGTCATGCAGAGGTACAGTCAAGGAAACAAGTGACCAAAAGAGAGCTTAATCCCCTGACCTAATAATCCACAATAAAAAATTCATTAAAAAAAAGAAAAGTTTCGCACTCATCATTTTTTGCAGGTGTGCGTCATGAAGTCTGCCACCAGATCACTGAGAAGTCTCAAGAGAAGTCCCACGTTCTACCCAATACACTACTGCTATCAATTTGATTTCTATGTTTAGTGACCCTATAAGACAATAGAACTGCCAATGCTATATCTTTACAAAGTAATATCGACTGCAGTCCACAAGGTGAGCAGCTCAAAACCACCCACAACTCCAGGGGAGGAAGACAGGGCTTTCTTCTTCAATAAATAGTCTCGGAAACCCATAGGGTTTCACTACGAGTCAGCATTGACTCGGTGGCGGAGTGAATATCTTTATAAAAGCAAATTGCCACATTCCTCCTATGGGGCAATAGGTGGGTTTGAACAGCAGGCCTTTCAATTAGTAGCCAAGTGCTTAACCGCTGCTACCAGGGTACCTTCCAGGCTCTGTTACAGTGGTGGCTTTGGTGTCTTCACGGTGGTAGTGTCTCTCTCTCTCTCTCACACACACACACACATACATACACACACACACACACACACGATGAGATAAGCACTAGGGGATGTTCTTAAAGACCTCAATCAGACCTCCTAAATGTAAGAAAAACCCTAGCTACCCTTGGCTATAGAACTTTCAGTCATGCCAGCCTCTTGCCCATTCACATCCCAGGTTCCATAATAGGCATTTAGACAATAATTAAGGCTGCTTGAGTTCCTGTTGGCTGTTTACTATGTGTGGACAGAGTTTACGCCTTGCCTGACTCCATAAGATGTACTTTAAAAAACAATAACTAGTACAGTCTATAATCATCACTAGCCCACACCACAAAGGTGCTCTGGTTTGGGCCTTTAACTGCTTTCCAACAAGCCTTCCCTTTCAGAAAACCCTAGAATGCCATCAAGTACTAGAATTCATTTTTATATTTCATGAAAGTCTATCAATATTTTCACATTTATATTTTCAATTTAAGTGTTTGGGAAAGAATGTCTTTAATAGCCTATACAGGAGGGGGTTATTGGAATGGCCGTTGCCTCATCTTCCATGCCTGCTGTATTTCGTGAGATTTTTTTTCCTCAGTTGGTGTTTTATCTAAATAGATATTCCCACCTTTCCTATTCATCTTCTCCCTCCATCTTCCCCACCCCCATCAGCTTTTTTGACTCACGCCCCTTTCAAACAACTAAACTTGCTGTCATCGAGTCAACCTTCTGTGAGTCTCCCACAGTGAAGCTGTTTACAGGAGTGGATGAGTCTGGTCTTGCTCCTCGGGGGCTGCTGCTGCTTTCAAACCACCAGCCTTGGAAATTGCAGCTCAGTGAGTGACTGCTACACCACCAGGGTTCCCTTCTTCTCTCGAGGTCTGAATGTTGACTTGTTAAGCTAGCGCTCCTTCCACCGAGCCATCTAGGCGCAAAAAAAAAAAAAAAAACAGCCATACTAGGCCTCCACCAGTCTCCTTCCCCCTTACAGAAGCGTATGTACTCTAGAGTCAGGCAGACATGTGTTTAAATCTGCTGCTGGACAAGTAAGTGGTTTGGGGTAAATGACTCGAAACCTGTTTCTTTGCCTTCAAAATGTCATTGATAATGGTTTCCTTTTCTTTTTTATTAATAAATTATTTCATTAGGAGCTCTTACACAACTCTTAGAACAATTCATATGTCAATTGTATCAAAGACATTTGTTGCCATCATTTTCAAGACATTTTCTTTCTGCTTGAGGCAGCTGATGGTTTTCACCAGCAGTTCTCAACCTGTGGGTCGTGACCCTCTGGGGGGGTCAAACGACCCTTTCACTGGGGTTGCCCAATTCATCACAGGAGCAAAATTATAGTTATGAAGTAGCAATAAAAATAATGTTATGGTTGGAGAGTCGCCACAGCACGAGAAACTGTATGAAAGGGTCACAGCATCAGGAAGGCTGAGAGCCACTGGGTTTCACTAAAGTAGAATAATGGAGCTCGGAGAATTACCTCAAAAGCTTTTTATTTCATAGCTTACACATGTAAGTACTAAAAAGATGACAAGGCCAGGGGCTGAGCCCCAGTGGCGTGAGTGGTTGAGTGGGGGACTGTGGCCCGCGGGCTTGGCGGTTCAAATCCAGCGGCGGCTCTCAGGAGCGGCCCTGGGTAGCGCCCACCACCACCAGAGGCAGTGACGCCCACAAAAAACAACAACAACAATAAAGATGACAAGGCCAAAACATTGAGATGATTTTTTGTTTTTTGGGCATCACTGCCTCTGGTGGTCATGGGCACTACATTGAGATGATTTTTATGACTTATTTGTTATGCTGTCCAAGTGACTTTTCTTATGAAAGAGCTAGACTTAGAAATCATCCTATTATAAATATATGAAGATAGGTCGAAAATATAGTATAAAATCAGAAAAAACAAAAAAATTTAAAAATCAGAGAAAACTTATTAAACAAAAATATCAAAATGTGGAGCTGTGGCTTTTTGACAGATCCTCCTTTTCACAGTCTACTCCATTTATTCTCAGTTGGTTTTTTTGTTTACTTGTTCTTTACTTATCACATAAGTGAAAGTAATCACAGAAAGTTTTTCTTTATCCATTTTTGTTTTTTTTAATCACTTTATTGGGGGCTCTAATAGCTCTTATTAGAATCCATATATCCATCCATTGTGTAAAGCACATTTTTACATATGTTGCCATCATTTTCAAAGCATTTGCTTTCTACTTGAGCCCTTGGTTTTTCACCTCCTCATTTCCCCTCCCTCCCTCATGAACCCTTGATAATTGATTTTTGTTTGTTTGTTTGTTTTTTGTTTGTTTTTGTGTGGCATCACAGGGGTGGCATCACTGCCCTCAGGTGGTGGGAGTCGGAGGCCCAGCCTTTGCTCCTGGGAGCTGGAATTGAACCTCCGTCCCAGTGGGCCGCAGTCCCACGCACAACCACTGCGCCACCGGGGCTCAGCCCGATAATTGATTTTTTTAATGTTCTCCCTTGTCTTACACCGACTGCTGTCTCCCTTCAACTGGTTTTCTGTTGTCCATCCCCCTAGGAAAGGGTTATATGTAGATAATTGTGGTCAGTTTTCCCTTTCACCTCCATCCTTCCCCTTAGCCTCTTGACATCTATTCTCATTAATGGTCCTGAGGGGATTATCTGTCCTGGACTCCCTGTGTTTCAAGTCCTTATCTGTACCAGTGTCCCTGCTCTGGTCTAGCAAGATTTGTATGGTATAATTGAGGTCATGATAGTGGGGGGTGGGGGTGGGGAGCATTAAAGAACTAGCAGAAAGGTGTATGTTTCATCGGTGCTGTACTGCACCCTGACTGGCTTGTCTCTTCCTTGTAGCCCTTCTGTAGGGGGAGGTCCAGTTGTCTACAGATGGGCTTTGGGGCATCACTCTGTGCTCTCCCTCATTCACATTTATATGATTTTTTCATTCTGAATCTTTGATGCCTGATACCTGATCTCATTGATACCTCATGATCATACAGGTGTGCTTCTTCCAGATGGGCCTTATTGCTTCTAAGCTAGATGGCTGCTTGTTTACCTTTAAACCTTTAAGACTCCAGACCCTATATCTTTTGATAGCCAGGAACCATCAGCTTTCTTCACTATATTTGCTTATGCTCCCATTTTGTCTTCGGTGATCATGTCGGGAAAGTGGGTATCACAAAATGTCAGATTAGGGCTGAGCCCCGGTGGCATAGTGGTTGTGCGCGGGACTGCGGCCCACTGGGACGGAGGTTCAATTCCAGCAGTGGGGCTGGGCCTCCTACTCCCACCACCGGAGAGCAGTGATGCCCCCCCAAAAAAAAAAAAGTCAGATTATTAGAACAAAGTGTTCTTGCCTTAAGGGAGTACTTGAGGCCAAGCCCAATGTCCAATGTCCATCTGCTACCTTGATACTTAACATATAAATATATGTACATAGACATATATCCCTATCATTCATATATATACATAAGTACATACCTGGATTTAGACCTCTATAAATGTCCTTTGCCTTCTAGTTCTTTCCTTTTGTCCCACTATCATGTTCAGCCTTCATCCAGGTTTCAGTAATTCATCTCAACTACACTACCTTTGATCAAGTCCCACCAGGCGTCCGATACCTTCCTTGCCATTGATTTTAGATTACTTGTTGTTCCTTTGTCCCTGGGTTGGTTGACACCCCCTGCCTTTCCTCCGCCTCCTTCTCTCAGGCAAGTTGGCTTTCTTTCTTTCTTTTTTTTTTTTTTCCCTGTTTTGTTTTTTAACCAGCTTGTTACCCCCTACTGACAACGCACTAGAGTAGAATGTGGAGCCTCGTCCTTCTGGGCTATGTTGTGTCAGTGGCCCTGATGTCTCCCCAGACTACCATCCCGAGCTCCCCCAGACACACATTTCCTCAAGGAATAGCTAGGAAGTTTTCATACCTCTACCACTGATTGCAGAGCTATGTCTGAACACATTTTGTGTGGAACAAACTCATGCATATATGAACTGGAGCCTTGGTGGCAATACTTTCTGATTTGACCTTATATTTAAACATAAAGAGGAGGTGGTAGAGAGTAAGTGCACAATAAATGCTAGGAATGATTTTCAGAAAAACCTTTATTTCCCCTTCCACCCACCAGACTTCAAGAGCCAGAAAGATGCTATTTATGCTCATTCAAATACTAAGAGACATTGATCCTGTTCGAAAGAATGTGACTTCAGGTTCTGTGGTAGTCTTTCTTCCCCAACAATTTTGTTGGCATATAATTCACATAGCATACAATTCAGTAGTTCAGTCTGCAGTCGTATTTTGTAGAATGAAACTGGGTTTTTTGTTATGTTTTGTTTTTTGGCGGTGGGGAGGGTGGGCATCAGTGCCCTTTGGTGGGAATGGGAGGCCCAGCCTTGCTCCTGGAGAGCTGCTGTTGGATTTGAACTGCCAAGCCAGTAGGCCGCAGTCCCGCGCACAACCACTATGCCACCGGGGCTCAGCCCCGAAACTGGTTGTTTAAGGTCTTCTTTTTTTTTTTTTTCTAAATGAGTATAGTGGAGCTCCTGATTACATAGTTTAACTCCTGCTTCTGTAAAGATTTACAGCCTCGGAAGCCCTTTAGAGCAGTTCTCTTGGGCTCTGCAGGCTCGCTGAGAGTCCGTTTATTTCAGGCCTTGAGGAAAAGATCATTATGAATGTATCCCAATTCTGGACGTACCTAAATCCGGGTCTTTCTTGGCCTAGCTGAGCCATTTTTTCTTCTAATGATAAACTTGACACTGTGGACTTCAATTGAACTGACCGGTTATTCTGACCTAGGGGGGCAGCCAGAACCCCTAGTGAGGGAGGTGCGGAGAGCCCTACACATTTCCTAACTTGGTTATTTTGTTACAGAAGCAGCATCCAGGGCAGTGTCGTCTGCAACAATGCTGTGATCGAGAAGGGAGCCGACATCAAGGACTGCCTCATTGGAAGTGGGCAGAGAATTGAAGCCAAAGGTAAACTGAAGCCCAAATTATAATCACAAGGGCCATTATTTTACCTGTCATGCTGGCTCAGACAAAAAGAATGGTTACATTTCAAGGGACTTAGAGTTCTTTTTTTTTTTTTTAAATAAAAGATTTTATCAGTCATAGAGGGAAGCTGCTCGTCTCACCTTCCCTTGTGCCCTCAGCCCACTTTGTCTGATCAGCCTTTCCTCTGACGCAGAGGGGTTACACACAAGACAGGCCTTGTATAGACAGACAACAAAGAGGCAGGAGGCAAAATTTCAAATTCTTTTTTATGTTTGTTTGTTTGGTTTTTTTTTGTGGGGGGGAGGCATGCATCACTGCCTCTGGTGGTCGTGGGAGCTACCCAGCACTGCTCCTGAGAGCTGCCACTGGATTTGAACCGCCAAGCCAGTGGGCCCCAGTCCCGCACTCAACCACTTACACCACCGGCGCTCAGCCTCAAGTTCTTTTTACACTCTGTTTTACTCATATTTTCTTTCTCCCCCCCCCAATCTTAAAAATGTGTTTCTTTTCTACACAAACCTCTCCAAAGACTCCCCACAACAGAACTTAGACCACCTTCATTAGTATCTATCTTCCATCCCTTCTAGATTGAGACTCTCAAGCCTAAGATTTTCCTTGTTCCTCTTCTATCAATAACTATCAGATGGGTCCTGGCTTATGTACATACTCTGGAGGTTAAAAAAAAGACGAAGAAGATTGAATAAATCAATGAGCGAATGAATTTTGGATATATAAAGCATATTTTTTAAGATTACAGGAAAAGGAAAGTCTGGGTCCAAAAAATTCGCCATATTTGAGATGGTCACATTTACCAGGGGCCCCTTTTTTTTTTTTAATACTTTTATTGGGGACCCTTACCGCTATTTCAACATTCCATACATCATCTGTATCAAGCATATTTGCACATATGTTGCCACATTCATTTCCAAACATTTTCCACTTGAGCCCTTGGTATAAGCTCCTCTTTCTTCTCACCCCCCCCTTTTTTTTTAATGAATCATTTTATTGGGTACTCGTATACCTCCCCTCACGATCCATACATACATCAATTGTATGCATGCCACATTTGCACACTTGTTGCCATCATCACTCTCAAAACATCCTCCCTCCACTTAGGCCCCCAGTACCAGCTCCCCATATTTCCCTTCCCCCCTCCTACTCCCCCATGAACCCTTAATAATTTACAAATTGCTTTTGCTTTTTCCATATCTTATACTGTCCAATGTGCCCCTTCACTCACTTCCCTGTTGGTCATGCCCCAGAGAGGAGGTTATATGTAGGTCCCTGAAATTGGTTACCCCTTTCTACTTCACCATCCCTCCACCCTCCCTGTATCACCACTCCCACCACTAGTTCTGAGGGAACATCTATCCTAAATTCCCCTTGTTTCCAACTTCAGTGTACATCCCCTGTTTTAGCTGGACTTGTCTGGTAGAACCTGGAGCATGATAGTGAGTAGGAGGAAGCCTTTGAGAACTAGAGGAAAGTTGTATATTTCGTTGGTACAACACTATACTTTATTATTATTTTTGTTGTTGTTTTTTGGGGGGGCATCACTGCCCTCTAGTGATCATCCCGCACTCAACCACTTACATCACCAGGGCTCAGCAGTACTACACTGTACTTTAACTGGCTCATCTCCTCCCTGCAATCCCTCTATAAGAGGATGTCGCTTCACCTATTGATGGGCTTTGGGTTCCCAATTTGTACTCCCCCCCCCCCTATTTATAATGATATAATTTTAGTTCTTTGATGCCTGACACCGGATCCCTTCAACACCTTGTGGTCACACAGGCTGGTGTGCTTCTTCCATGTGGGCTTTGTTGCTTCTGAGCTGGATGGCTGCATGTTTACTTAAGCCTTTAAGACCCCAGACGCCATATCTTTTGATAGCCGGCCACCATCAGCTTTCTTCACCACATTTGCTTATGCACACATTTGTCGTCCACGATCATATCAGGAAAATGAGCACACAATGTTATGATTTTTAGTTCTTGAAGCCTGATAACTGATCTCTTTGACAACCTCATGGTCCCACAAGCTGGTGTGCTTCATGTGTGTGGGGCCCCTTATTTTTGTGTTGATGCTGACAAACAACCTCATGAAACACTGATGAGTGAACTGAGGAGATGTAACCTTGACTTGGAGCCATTCTTCAACCTAATCCCCCTACTACATATTGTATGAGATATTATAAATGTCAAACTATCTTCATAGGAAAAGAAACATTCCATGAAGAATATTTAGATATTCTGCCATTTATAATATCTCATACAATAGTTACCCTTTTGTGATTGACTTGTTTTTCCATGTGGTTTTTATTTTACAATCCTATCAGCAGGGAGTATGGGCTCCGGTACTCTACAACCTCACCAACATTTGGGATTTTTTTGTTTTCGTTTTTTTTTTTTTTGTTTTTGTTTTTGGGGCATCATTGCCCTCTGGTAGTGGGAGTAGGCAGTCCAGCCTTGCTGCTGGATTTGAACCTCCAACCCAGTGGGCTGCAATCCCGCGCACAACCACTAAGCCACCGGGGCTCAGCCCATTTGTTTTCTTTTAACTTTGCTGTTAATACTGATATCTTGTTTTAATTTGTGTCTCTATAATGAATAACGATTGTAAACATTTATTTGTGCGGCCCACTGGGATGGAGGTTCGATTCCAACTCCACGGAGGAAAGGCTGGGCCTCCTACTCCCACCACCTGAGGGCAGTGATGCTCCCAAAACAAACAAAAAAACATTTATTTGTGTATGTTGACCACCTGAATGTCTTCTTTGGCGAAATATTTTCTTGTAGTCTGCTCATTTCTCTTTTTCCAAGAACTTTTCTCCTCTATGTATTAGAACTATCATTTTTGAGAGAGACCTCTCCTTTTATTGGGGGCTCCTACTGCTCTTAGAACAATCCATACATCAGTTGTATCAATCACATTGATGCATATGTTGACATCATTTCCAAAGCATTTTCTTTCTACTTGAGCCCTTGATATCAGCTCCTCTTTTTTTCCTCCTCCCTCCCCCACCCTTCCATCCTCGATAAATTATAAATTGTTGTTATTTTCATATCTTACACCATCTACTGTCTCCCTTCACCCACATTTCTGTTGTTTGTCCCCCTGGGGGAGGGGTTATGCATTGATCAATTGATCACTGCGATCAGTTCCCCTTTGCACGCCCCCACCACCCCCCAACTTCCCCCTAACTTCTTGGTATTGCTACTTCCATTACTGATTCTAAAGGGTTTATCTGTTCTTTGTTCCATGTGTCAAGGGCTCTATACCATGTGTCAAGGGCATCTATACCAAAATACATGCTCAGGTCTAGTCAGATTTGTAAGCTACAACTGGGTCATGATAGTGTGGGTTGGGGGGGTGGGAGAAGCATTAAAGAACTAGAGGACCCCTCAGAACCAATAACGAATGTAACAATACCAGGAGGGGAAAGAGAAGGGAAGGGCAGAAAGGGGGACAATGATCTACATATAACCCCCTCCCTGGGGACTAGACAACAAAAAAGTGCTTGAAGGGAGACATTGGTCAATAGAAGACGTGAAAAAATGGCCGAGCCCTGGTGGCCTGTTGTGTGCAGGACTGTGTGACCCACAGGGTTGGCAGTTTAAATCCAGCAGCAGCTCTCCAGGAGCAAGACTAGGCTTCCTACTCCCATTGGGGCAGTGATGCCACAAAAAAAAAAAAAAAAGACATGAAAAAATAAGAATAATTTATAAATTAATGAGGGTTCACAAGGGATGGGGGAGGGGCAAAATGAGTTGATACCTAACTATAATGTCAATATTTTTATGAAGATTTAGTAAGCTGGAGGGAACTCTATGGGCAACAGCAAGCAGGACTGAAGTGAACTTCAGTCAATCCACAGGACAATTCTGAACTGGAATCAAGTTAGGAAGATTTCGGGGGAAGAGTATAAGGAGAATGGTATGGGGAGGGAGAGGGAAGGGGCCAAGAAGTCTCTGATCAAAAGTGGGTCAAAGTGTCCAGGAAATACTAAAGTCCATTTCCCTTTTTTTTTTTTTTGGTGACATCACTGCTCTGGTGGGAGCAGGAAGGCCAGTCTTGCTCCTGGAAAGCTGCTGCTGGATTTAAACCTTCAACCCTGTAGGCCACAGTCCCGCACACAACCACTGTGCTACCAGGGCTCAGACCTACTATTCTTTTAGAACCTCCTTAATTCAGGAGTTGCTGTCTTTTGTTATTTTCAAAAGAGTTTAGAATCCAAAGGAATAATCAAATGAGCGCTCTCTCTTTTTATGAATTTTATTTTACCTCCACCAGACCCTGCTTTCTTCTTGTATGCTGGAACCTCCTTGTTCCCACTTTCTTTCCTCCTTGTTTCCACCAAGGTAACGGCATTGCCTCTTACTGTCACTTCACAAGACATCTTTAAGTCTGTGTGCAAATTTCTGAATGATAACTGAATGCCTCATGTTGAGGAGTTCGGGCATGGCTTCTCCAGCACAGAGATAAACTAGCCAAGTCTCCATAATCTCAGGGACTTTAGTATTTCCTGGACACTTAGACCCACTTTTGATCAGAGACTTCTTGCCCCCCTTCCTCCCCCGCCCCATACCATTCTCCTTATACTCTTCCCGCTGAAATCTTTCCCAACTTGGTTCCAGTTCAGAATTGTCCTCTGGATTGATTGAAGTCCACTTCAGACTAGTCCTGTTTGCTGTCATCCATAGTTCCCTCCAGCTTACTAAATCTTCATAACGATATCAACATTACAGATACAGTCACTCTCCCCTGGAATCAATTAAGCAAGATCTTTTCTCATCTCTAGGCCAGGAGCAGACCAAAGGGCAGAGTCCAGGAGCTCCGGGCAGGGAAGGTCAGGAGTCTACCCCAGCCAAGCACCTGTGATCCCCTTTCTGGTCTGGAGCACTAAGGCCCAAGAAAAGTGTTAGTCGGAACTAGGCCTTTCTTCTGGAGCCGTGGTGGCACAGTTGTTGTGTTAGGGTTCTGAGATGCAGAAGCACGATTGTAAATCCAAGTAACTCTTAGGAGGGAAAGGAAAGTTACAGGTATTGCTGTCTCAGAAAGTGCATGCTGTCTCTGGAAAGTTTGCAAGGCCGCATGGTGGAGGCTGTGGGAAAGTCTGTGGCTGAGTTTGGCTGCTTCAGGAATGGTGAAAGAATCCATCGAGCCAAAAGAGGGCCTGAAACCAGAACATGAAAAACCAAGAGACCGTGAGCCCCCGAGGCCACAAAGGCACCAGGCACACCCTTCACCTAAGAGCGAGCACCTGAACAAGAGGGAGTGGCTTGCCCTGGTATTATCCCCTCCCATCCCCCACGCTGGCTGGGAGGCACGGTCGAGGGTATTGGCTGGTTTAGGCACACCTGTTTGATGTCATATTGCTGGTGCCTGGTTGGGTGTGCCCAAGTTGACGTCCACATAGGCATGGGTGGCCTTAGTCTGTGCAAGCTCTGTTCTGGATTTTCCCATAGGTGTGCCTGATTTCTTTTTTTTTTTTCCTTTTTTAATAAGAGTTTTATACAAAAGGTAAGTGTACATTGAGAAAACATCCCAAACCAGTCCAGTCCAAGGTCGTAAGTCTGATATTAGCCCATATGTCCGAAACCAATCGATAAAGCCCTCTTCAGACTCACGAAACACATGCAATGATGTCAAATGCAGAAAGATCACAAGCCAGTGAGCCGGAAGTCTTCGGATCCAGTGGCAGTGTAAGCATCTCAGCGCTGGCAGGGGTCTCTCTGTGGCTTCTCTGGCATCAGAGGTCTGGTTACATCCATGTGGATGGATTATCCAGCTCAAGGCACTAGGGTATCTCCAGACATCCTCAGGGATGTCTCACAGGAAGTCAGCCTTGTCAGCTGATATCTCCAAGGGAGTGAGAGAGTGTCTCTTGCCACCAAGAAGGAAGTACTAGGTTCCCAGAATTCTCAGAGGAGCAGGCAGTGCCAACACAGACGTCTCATTGGCTACCTCCAGATTGACAGGCTAGACTCCACCCCTACACTCTTCATTCCCAAATTGACACCAGATTAGGTGACTACCACAGGCTCCCTGCGCCTGATTTCTCTCCAATCCCTGTACTGTGGCAGTGCCCGCTAGTTTTCATTCAGCGTGGGCATTTGGGGGAGGCAACTCCCTGACCCAGCTTCCTCTCAGCTGCATGTTGAGTTGTGCGCTGCAGGTCAGCAGTTCAAACTCAGCTGGTGCTCAGGAGAAAAGTGAGGCTTTCTGCTCCTGTGAGCTGTTTCAGTCACGGAAACTCAGGGGCACACCTGAGTGAATCGGCGTCCAAGTGATAGCAGTGGCTTTGGTTCGGTTTGCTTTGCTTTGGTTTGGTTTTAGGGCTGTCTTTAGAACAGCCCAGTGTATCTGAAAATTAGGAGATAATTTGATAAAGGGCAAGTACCAGAGTAACACATGGGATGATGAGGTCTAACTCGGGGCTATAGAAGAAGCATAAAGGTAAAAGGAGTTTTTGAAAGTGTCCTGGGAAGCTCAGCAGTGATATGTTTCCTACATTCTTACCCCCCCTTTTTTTATAACAATTATTATGATTTTTGTTTGTTTGTTTTGTTTTTGTTTGTTTGTTTTTGTGGGCATCACTTGCGAGTAGAAGGACCAGCCTTGCTCCTGGAGAGCTGCTGCTGGATTTGAACTGCCAACCCTGTGGGCTGTAGTCCCGCACTCAACCACTATGCCACTGGGGCTCAGCCCCAATTATTATGATTTTAATTAATACATTCTACTTACCTCAACTATTAATTTTAGATAGATAATCGTTATCCAGACTGCCTCAGTCCCGCGCACAACCACTACGCCACCAGGGCTCAGCCCATCTTTTTTAACTTTTTTATTGTGGTTTGAGGCATCCCCTTTATTTTTGTGGTTGACAGCCTTACCTCAGGGTGGAACCTGGTCAGCAGTCAAGCTCCAGCACCAGCCCTGGCCTGAACACTCAGTATACGTGATCAGGACCTCCTTTCCGTTATTCTCACTGAAGGACGCAGATGGCTATAAAGTATAGAAGTTTCCAGAACTGCCCAAGCCCTGTTCTTCCAACTCAAAGGGAATTCATATCTATTTACTACCTTTCAAAGCATCACTCTGGGTTCTTTACAGCAGTAATTTCCCTAAATCACCATAGCAACTTTGTGAGGAAACTAAAGCTCAAGACATGAAATAATTTGCTCCAAATTAGGTAATAATTTGCTGAACGTCAGAGTAGTATCCAAGTCTTTCACTCTCAGAGTCTCTTTCCTCTACAATCCTCTCCTCTTACCCTTTTTCCTACCATTTCCTTCCAAATAGGATCGCCTCTTTCCAATCTGGTGTGGTCAGGCCGGGTTAGTACTTGGATGGGAGTCCAATCTGATGCTAGAACAGAAACCACTGTCAAAGTCCTAGACCCTGGTTTCTCTTCCTCCTGGAGAAAATGTTTTTAAAAATGGACCTGAGGATGCCCAAGTCCTTCCAGCAGTTTTGCTGTAACGTATCAGACCTTTCCTTGTGTGTTATCATTGACAAAGCAGTTGAAGGCTCTCTCCTCCATGTGCACTGCATTTCCTGTTTTCATACTCTCATGGCCCTCCAAACACCCATTCAGCAAAAACTGAATTAGTACCTACCATGTTCCAGGCAGCTCGAGGCTAGGGGTAAGATCAGGACTTGCTCTTTGATGCCCTTTACTCATGGTCTCTTATCGAGGAGGAGGAGGCAGCTATCACCCACCAGCATCATGGCTGCCCTTACACCCTTAGTGAAGCCCAACATTGTCAAAAAAGAGAACCAAGAAGTTCATCCGGCACCAAATAGACTATTATGTCAAGACTAAGCACAACTGGGCTGAGCCCCGGTGGCGGAGTGGCTGTGCGTGGGACTGCGGCCCACTGGACGGAGGTTCAATTCCAGCAGTGGGGCTGGGCCTCCTACTCCCACCACCGGAGGGCAGTGATGCCCCCCCCCCAAAAAAAAAAAAAAAAAAACTACTGCAAAAAGACTGGCGATCCGAAGCAGGCCAGAGATCTGGAGAATAACTGTTGTCCTTTTTTGGCTGTGAACACTGAGCTGAGTCACTTTCCAAGGACATCAGAATTGTATGTGAATGAATATAGTGGGTGGTGTAAGATACAGAAATAATAAAAGTTCCTGGGGTGGGGGGAGGATAAACATAAGCTGATATCAAGGAGTTCAAGAAGAAAGAAAATCTTTTGAAACTGATTGTGGTAGCCATTGTACAATGCTATTTGATGTGTGTGAACTTTGAAATGTTATAATATCTGTAAGAGCTCAAATGAAATTTTTTTAATGTGCAAAAGAGTGATATTTAGTATTAAAAATCAATGATGTCCTGGGCCTCCTACTCCCACCACCGGAGAGCAGTGATGCCCCCCCCCCAAAAAAAATCAATGATGTCAGGCTGAGGCCCGGTGGCGTAGTGGTTGTGCACGGGACTGTGGCCCACTGGGTTGGAGGTTCAAATCCAGCAGCAAGACTGGGCCTCCTACTCCCACGACCAGAGAGCAGTGATGCCCCAAAAACAAACAAAAAAATCAATAATGTCACTTTAAGAACTAAGGTATTTTTAAAAAATAATAAAAAAATTAAAAAAAAAAAACGTGGGACTGCGGCCCACTGGGATGGAGGTTCAATTCCAGCTCCCAGGAGCAAAGGCTGGGCCTCCTACTCCCACCACCTGAGGGCAGTGATGCCTAAAAAAAAACTAAGGTATTTCTGACCCAGGTCATGGTATTTTCAATCACCTATGCATGCAAGAGATACACAGTGTATAAAGAAGACTACAGAAGAACTGGTGCATTGGAATTAGGATGCTGGCTAAGAATATAGACTGCCACAGAGCAAACAAATCTTTCTTGGAAGAAGTAGTCAAGAATAGTCCTTAGAAGAGCGGATGACAAGACTTTGTCTCACATACTTTGAACATGCTATGTGATCCAGGAAGGATCAATCCGTGGAAAAGGGCATCACGCTTGGTAAAGTAGGTCAGAGAAAAAGATGGAAGCTCCACAATGAGATGGACTCACCCGGTGGCTGCAGCACGGGGCACAGACACGAGGCTGGTGCAGGACCAGGCAGTATTTCTTCCTGTTGTACTTGGAGTAAGAACCAACTTGATGGCACCAAACACTACCCACAAATGCAATGAGAGGAAACGGGAGAAGCATTCCACAGAGGGAAGAGCACATGCTGAGGTCCAGACATATAAAATAGTGTGGTTTGTTGGATTAATTGGGGTGTGGTAGGAAGAGAGGCTGGGACCAGATCACAGAAAGCCTATGGTAATGTCCAAATGCCACAACTGAAAAGTGGATGAAGGGAGAAGTTGGACAGTGTAAGATATGACAAAATAATTTATAAATTATTGAGTTCATGAGGGAGGTGGGAGCGGGGAGGAAGGGGGAAAGTGGGGAACTGATAGCAAGGGCTGAAATAGCAAATGTTTTTGGAATGATGGAAACAAATGTGCTTGACATATGGATGGATATATGGATTGTGATAATAGCTGTATGAGTCCCCAATAAAATGACCAAGAAAGTCCAAATATCCTCTATTTCAGAGGTATTCACGTAGCCATTTAATTAATTACACCTTTATGTCAGCACAGTTGGAAGAAGTGAGATGATTTTAATGTAATCCCCTTCCTCCTATGGTTAGATCCTTTTCTTTTTTTAAATCATTTTATTGGGGGGCTGAGCCCCGGTGGCATAGTGGTTGTGTGCGGGACTGCAGCCCACTGGGACGGAGGTTCCATTCCAGCAGTGGGGCTGGGCCTCCTACTCCCACCACCGGAGAGCAGTGATGCCCAAAACAAACAAACAAAAAAATCATTTTATTGGGGACTGAGCCCCGGTGGTGTAAGTGGTTGAGTGCGGGACTGCGGCCCGCAGGCTTGGCGGTTCAAGTCCAGCGGCGGCTCTCAGGAACGGCACTGGGTAGTGCCCACGACCACCAGAGGCAGTGATGCCAAAAAAAACAAACAAAAATCATTTCATTGGGGGCTCGTACAACTCTTACCACAATTCACACATACATCCATTGTGTCAAGCACTTTTGTACATTTGTTTCCCTCATCGTCCTGAAAACGCTTGCTTTCTACCTGAGCCCCTGGTGGTTAGATCCTTTTACCTTCATTTTCTCTCGCTCTTTCCATCCGCTTCCTGTATTACGCCCAAGTATTTCATGTTCTCCGTTCTCACAGCTTCTTGCCTTTGCTCATTCTTTCCTAACAACCTTTCATGCCTTCCCTCCAACTTACCACCTGGAAAACCTCTGTTTATCACCTGAGAGCCATATGTATAAAACCAGCCCTGGCGGGCACGGCCAACAGGGAAATGAGTGAAGGGACACATTGGACAGTGTACGATAGGAAACAGCAATTTGTAAATTATTAAAGGTTCATGGGGCGGAGGGGAAGGGAAATATGGGGAGCTGGAACTGGGGGCCTAGGTGGAGGGAGGACGTCTTGAGAGTATGATGGCAACAAGTGTGCAAATGAGGTGTGCAGACAGTTGACGTATGTGTGGATCGTGAGGGGAGGTGTGTGAGCCCCCAATAAAATGATGCATTAAAAAAGGGGGGGAGGGAAGAGGAGCTTATACCAAGGGCTCAAGTAGAAAATGTTTGGAAATGTTATGTGGCCACATGTGTGCAAATGTGCCTGATACAGATGATGTACAGAATGTTATAATCGCTGTAAGAGCCCCCAATAAAATTATTTTAAAAAGATCAGCCCTGCCCTCCCGTGTGTGCGATGCTGCCTCCCTCTGTGCCTCCTTAGCAAGCTGGTTCTCCAGAGCAGAGGCAGAACGAGAGAGGGATTTGTGAGTATGGAATGAGAAACAGTTGGGTTTGAAATGGTATCTCTGGCTGCCAGTTCTCAGAAAACTTTTTCCTTTTCTTTTGTAGCCAAACGAGTGAATGAAGTGATCGTGGGAAGTGACCAGCTCATGGAGATCTGAGTTCTGAGGAAGTCGTACTCCTTCTCCCGGCCCTGTTGGCTAGCCCACCCGTTCGACTCTGTATTTATTTCCCAATAAAGAGGGCCTTCCGAAGGTCTGGGGACTTGTGGAGCAGTCCTGACTTCCGTGTGTGCTCACAGAGCTGTACCGTGTGTGCTCACAGGTCACAGTAAAGACCAGCTAGGCGCGTGTGTGCAGCACACAGGCCCGAGCGGCAGCTGTCCAGGGGTGGCCTCGCTGAGAGGGTGCTCTCTGGCTGGCCCACAGCTGTCGTAAAGTATCCCTCACCGAAGACCTCTCACCCCAATCAGGCTTTCTAGCTCCATGGGCCCAGCTGCTGGCCGGGCAGTGCCTGCAGATAGTGCTCCCTCTGCAGTGCTGCATTTGGACAGCCCACCTCCTTCCCTCAGCCCAGACTTGCTGCTTCTGCTCCTCCTGCCACATGCTGTTCCAAGCTCTCAGCCCCTTTCCTCCCACCCTTGCTCCCTAGCCCCCACTAGTCACTCCCTAGCCTCTCATTCAGTCTCTGGTCACTTTCTCCAGTGCAGTCATTGCCTGGCGGAGACTTTAAAAGCAAGCAGAAGGCAGGCTTTGTGCAGCCAACCAGTTTCTCCCCAAGGTTTTAGTGGTGGCAAGAGCAGAGAAGGAGGGCCGTGATCTGAGAGTGAGACCGCTCCCCATTTGCCCTGAGGGAGATCTGCCCACCGTGCTACAGAAGAGCTGGGATCCTCTATCACGGTGTGACATTTTCCTGACTCTTCTCCAACTGCACTCATTTACTTACTAATTATACTGCCTTTCCTGCTTCAGATAATTGAGCAAAAAGATTTCCATATTCATAGTCCTCGCCACTTTCCCTCCACCAACCCCCTTCCCTGTCATTCTCTCTCTCTCTCTCTCTCTCTCTCTCTCTCTCTCTCTCACACACACACACACACACACACACACACACACACACTTCTCTGGCCCCTCCCTGCACGCGTTTACAACCTGCAGGTGTTTAGTAGAAGATAAAAGTGGCTCCTGGAGTGAGATTTCACCTCCTGGAATTATCAAAGGTTTCTCTTGATGTCCTCACTGCACTGTGGGTGGCAGTAATTATAAAGAATGGTTTGAAATACTGGTTTCTGCATTGCTTCAAAAATCTCAAAGCACTCAAGTCCCTTGCATAATTTGGCCTAATCTTCGTGTTCTTACTGAGCTTGTGAGAGGCTAGATGTATTTTCCCCCCGGGGGAATCTCCACCCACCCCCACTCATCTTTGGGGGGGCTTGAGCACCCCATTCCTCCCCCTGGTCAGAACAAGGTTCCTGGAGTTTGCTCCAATCAGGCAGGAGCTGAAAAGATCCAGCAGAAGTTGCTAAGACGGGCGGCTCCACCAGAGAAGGAGGAAGGTGTGCTGCCACCAAAGACAGCCAAGCCTCAGCCTCCCACTGGCACTGACAGGCAATGTGGGGGGCCCTGACAGTGCTGGGACGGAGCTCTGGCCTTGGAACTGGTCTCCGGTTGTGGCCAAGTCTGCTTCCCTCTAAATATTCCATCTGGAAATTAAAGGGAAATGTGGGTGATTTTTAAAGGCTTTTCCTGTTCTCAGGCTTTATCCCCTTTTCCAGAAAGTCATGACTGCTGGCCTTTCGTGTTCATGTAGCCCAAGAGGCCCGAACGTTTCCTCCTCCACCACAGAAAAGGAATGGAGCCAGGGAAGGGTGAGGGAGGGGGGGACCAGCTAATGAAGAAACCGCCGCAGAATGCTCCTAGACCCTTCCTCACCTTCCCCACTAAACCCTGGGTACCCCTGACAACGAGGTGATGGGAAAATAGCTTCTTCCCTCTTGCCCTGGCACCTGCCTACCAGCAGCCCCTGGCACCAAGGAAAAGAGGGAGCTGAAGAAGCCAGGGCTCGCAGGGGAAAGCCTAGCTGAGTCGGGGACCCAACTGGGAGTAACCCCAGCCAGGCTACTTCTGTCGTTAACCAACTCGAAGACTGGCTGGCTGCCCTTGATGCTTCCATATTCCCTCCCTTCTCCCTGTTTGTCGGCAAGAAGGCAAGGACTGGCTTTGTTTCTTTTGGCAGCAGCTGCAGGGGGGCGAGTGGCTGAAAAACTGAGCAGCCAGGAGTCCACTGGCCAGCCACCTCTCCATGGACTCGAGACCAGCAGGGTCCGGCTGCTCACGAGTGAACGGTGGCAAGTGCGAGAGAGAGAGGAGGGTGCCCTCAGACCCGGTCAGTGAGCACTCGGGGGAGGTGTGGAAGAGCAAGATTCCAGGAACTTGCCAGACAAAATCTAATGACTCCTACGACCGGAACCTCCGCCCCTAATAACACTTCACCCCGCCACTGGCAAGAGCTCCCCGAGGCAATGAGGGGTCTGACTGCCAGAACTGCTCTCTGCCCCCTCAAGGCCAGAGGGGGACCTAGCCCTTCACCCAGTCTCCCATTCTCATACCCCCCCATTCCCAGTGGGGACGTGAGAAACGTCTAGAGGCGACAGCTTGTTGGGGACTGTTTCTACTTTGGGAGAACTTAGGGGGTACTCTTTATTCTCAGCCTTCTCCGCCCCTGAAAGAGTCCTGTATATTGCTTTTTAAATAGTTAAATGTGTTTGAAAGAAAGCAGGGCTGTGGGAGGGACCACCCAGACTGCAGGTCATGAGAGCTCAGTTCGAATGGAGCCACAGACAGCGGAAGAAGCTGGCAGGAGACCGTGCTCTTCTGGAGGCTGGGCGGCCCAGGTGGCCTGTCCTCTGCCGAGCTGTCTGCCTCCAGCCAGGAGGATGGGCTCAGCTCTGGGAAAATGGGGAGACGCTGTTTTGTCTCACCCTCCCCATCTGCCCCACTTCCCCGGTGAGGGGCCGCTCCGGCAGCACGCTTGACAGGTGCCACCAGCCCTCGTGTTGCTGATACAAAGGCAGCAGGTTCCAGCGCCTGGGAGCCCTGTGTGCAGACACCAATCCCCGCATCACAGGGTGGTCAGAGGCTGGTTTTGAGGAAGTCCATCTCCCTTTCTTTCAGGACACCTTCAGGAGCCAAGCTTTTTGTTAGCAGCCTGGCTTCACACCACCCTGGGACTCCTCCCTACAGGGAAGGCGGGCAGACATTCCAAGGCTTTACTCAGAAATATAATGGTGAGGGAGGGGGCTGCAAGGGTGGTGATGCCCTTCCTCCCCATCTCAGGATCATTGACTCTGAAGGGGCCTGGAGAACAGAGACCAGGGAAAACATGGTGGCTGTGAAACCTAGAGGAAGCCCAAGGAGAGGGACCTGTCCCAGCTGCTCCACAGATGCCCCCACAGACCTGGAGCCAGGCGGCTGGTGTCCTTCCACAGAGCATCAAACACTTGCTTCAATGTTTACAGTTAAGTGACGTGTCCAAGATCGCACAGCCAGGACATGAACTATGCAAACCTCACATCATGTCTTCTTTTAGATTGCTCACCCCCACCTCTTCCATCCATTTCGTCGGCCTTCCTGAGCACCTGCCTCTCCTGGGAACCCTCCCTGCGTACCCCAGCTCACAGTGGTGTCCCCATCTTTGTGCTCGCCCTTGGCCTGGGCCCCACAGATGTCCCTTGGCTGTGTAAGGGCCTAGAAAGCAGATGCTTTGCAGCCTCAGAACTCAGCACAGGGCTGGACATTGAGACCTGTCTGTCTCCTAAATCTGCTGGTGAGCCGCCTCAGTGATGAGGAGTCTCGTTACTTTTCTCCTTTGTTAGCTTTTGGGGGACTATCTCTGTGTTGGGCCCAAACCACACACGGAGGCGTAACTGAAGGGAGGAACCGTGAAACATGCAGGCAGGAGAGAAGAGCAGTCTTAACATCTCTTCCTGTCCCTTCCCTGGAGTCTGGCTCTCACTTGCCATGGCCGAGCACAGCTTTCCTGGGGAAATCATTTTGTTGAGAAGAAACTTCATTTGGGGAGCTGGAGCCACCAGAGGGCATTAAGTTTCAGGCTGGAGAGGAACTGCAACCGATCCTGGTATTTGGACACCAAAAGGCAGGAGATTTTTTTTTTCAGTAAACAGCCCCTGCCCTGGAAGCAACCAGAGAAATCATCAGGCTTTCTCACAGCTGTTAGCATTTGTGAGTCTGTGATAGAGTCCAAGCAGTTCAAGGCCAAGATGATTCCAGATCATCGTGTTTCTCCTTGGACATTGTCTTGCAGAATCCAGCCCGTTCAGAACGGTGATCACAAGAGCTATGTGGAAGGAAGCACTGTGAGCAGTCCTGAGACCCAGGGCTGCCGAGTTCTCTCTGGCAGAAAAAGAAGCGCTACGCACCTAAGTGGTTTGTAACGTTTATGTACTACTTGGTTTACACCACAGTACCATACATACTCGTTCCTCCACAGGCATTTTGTAAGATGAAAAAATTAGCCTAAGTGGCAAGCTTGGTAGGTCTCACTCATCTCCAGGCTGCCTTCCCCCGGGACCAGTTTGGTAATGGAGCGAGAGCCATCAGCGTTCATGACCCAGCAGCCCCATGTCTGGGAACCTGTCCCAAGGACATTCTCCAAATGATTGCACTGTTTATGATTTAATTACAAGCCAAAATGTCTGCAAGAAATTACACATGATAGTGTGCTCATGTAATGAATTCATTAAAGGTTATTTTTCTTTTTCCCAAACTTTACGGATGGGAATATTGATTTTACCTTCCTCTACCAGTCAGGGTTTATCAGGGATCTAACAGAAACATCACACAGAGATGGGATGACTTAGTACAGGATAGTAGAAGGACTATTCCTCCTCTTAAGGATCTCTAGTGGTACCACAGGTAAGCACTCAGCTATGATCTGCCAGTCGTTGGATTAAACCCACCCAATGGCTCTGTGGACACAGGCCGAGTAATCTGTTCCCATCAAGATCACAATCCAGAAAACCCTATGGGGCCGTTGTTCTACTCAGTTACATCCAGATCCCTTGAAAATCCCCACTGCACCTAACAATTCCCTTTATTATAGGGCACAAGACACTGTTCCCGCCTGCTGAGGGAGGCAGGCTTTGAAGGCAATAAACCAAACCCACTGGCATTCCATGGATTCCAACTCACAGGCATCTACCAACCGCATAGACTAGCACTGAGGTCCCCCAGGGTCCCCAAAGAAGGCTGTGACTCTTAACAGGAGCACTCCGCCACCTCTCGCACTCTTGAAGCAACTGGTCGGGTCCGGGTCCAGCAGCTGAGTGCTCTCCTGGGCCACCAGGGCTCCTATGCAAATCAGTTGCTAGCTACCATTGACCTGGCTCCACCCCCTTGACAGTCTTCCTCTTTCCCAACAGAGACTGGTCTCTCCTAATAACCTGTCCAAAGTACATGAGACAAAGCCTCCCAGCGTGCCTCCAAGGAGCATTCTGACTGTACTTTTCCCAAGACACGTGCTTTGTTCTGCTGGCAGCCCGCGGTATTTTCATTATCCTTCACCAACATCATCATTTAAACGCATCCGTTCTTCTGCAGTCTTTCTTAGCTAATAAATTACTGTCGTCGGTGCACTATCGAGTATATGAACTGTTAAAAGGAGGAGCACAACATGGCAGGGCGCATTCATTGGTAGCTCAGTGGTGGAAGTCTCACTGCTGTTCAGAAAACTGAGGTTCAGTTCCCAGCGTGTGTTACTCGGGGTGCTATCCTCGGCCAACACTGTAAGAGATTTTACCTCCTGCTGTCTAATGGGGGAGAGGGTCCCCACAGGACAGAAGTTTATTTGGAGAAGAGCCTGTACATGGAGATAGGGAGTCTGCGCAAAGCTTATCACCCCATCTCTTCAAACAAAAGCATCGTTAGGGTTTCTGAAGGCTTTTAGATGGGAAAGGACATCATGTTTATTCATTAGCAGATAAGATTCCCAGAAAAATAGCTCATTTGGACAGGTAGGTGCACATCCAACAGTTTCTTTAAGACGGATTCTGGGGGCTGAGCCCCGGTGGCGTAGTGGTTGTGCGTGGGACTGCGGCCTACTGGGATGGAGGTTCCATTCCAGCTCCACGGAGCAAAGGCTGGGCCTCCTACTCCCACCACCAGAGGGCAGTGATACCAAAAAATAAAAAAGATGGATTCTGGCCACCATCACCCCACCCCCCACTCTCATGACCCCAGTGCTGCTTCCCACTTGACTGGAGCAGGCACTTAGGTAAAGCCAAGAGATAAAGTTCACGACAAGAATGGACACCAAAAAAAAAAAAAAAAAAATTCCAAAAGAGTTTGGGGAAAGGAAGGAGAGGTGGGGAGGAAAAAGGGGTACTGATGGCAATGAATGGCACATAACCACACACACACCACTTCAGGGGGAAGAACAGCAAACCACGGGAAGGAAGACAGCGGTTGGTGTGAGATAGGAAAATAATCTATACAAGGGTGTAGGGGAGAGGAAGGGAAAAGAAGCTGATCCCTAAGGGCTCGAGAGAAAGTAAACACCTAGAAAAGGACAATGGCGATATATGTACTGACATGTCTGATAGAATTGATGGATGGATTGTACAAGAGTTGTAAGAGCTCCCAACAAAATGATGATTTTAAAAAAGATGGATTCTTTCTCAAAGGCTTTTGGTACTGATGAGCAAATTTTTCTGGGGTGTCACACTTGTGCAGTTTGGTTGGGTTATTGGCCCATGTCATAAGAGGTCATATGGGGTTGGGGGAGGGGGAGTTCTAGCAGGAAACTATGTTTAAGGGGGCATCACTGCCCTCTGGTGGGAGTAGGAGGCCCAGCCTTGCTCCCACACACAACCACTACGCCACCGGGGCTCAGCCCAAGAAACTATATTTTACAATACATACCGTGAAATTACCATTTGTGCAGACAGCAGATCAGATTGCCTTAAAACCTATTGTCCAGGGACTGCAGCCCACTGGGTTGGAGGTTCAAATCCAGCAGCAAGGCTGGGCCTCCTACTCCCACCACCAGAGGGCAGGGATGCCCCAAAAACAAAAAACAAAAACCTATTGTCCAGAGGTACCATATATATCATATCACAAATGCTTATTTGCATAGTAGGATGAATTCTTATCTGATTGAACTAGCCAAAGGGAGTTGGGCTATTTTTGAAAGAGGGGCCCTTCAACTGACCAGACCCTACTCAAAGTGTCTCAGATGCACCTGGTGCTTAACTACCAGTTGTCAGCAGATGCCTGTGTTGCTATGATATGGACTAAGTTTTAGCCGAGCTTCCAAACTAAGACAGACTAGAAAGCAAGACCTGTCGATATACTTCTAGGAATCAGCCAGTGTAAATTATAAATTGCAATGATTGGAGATGCAGCTGCTCAGGGGTGTCGGATAGGCGGTCAGGGCAACGTTTCCCACCATTGTGCGTGAGGTCACTGCGTGGGGGCAGCCATCCGCAAGGAGCGCAAAGAAAGATACAAGGAACCAGCTGAATGAAGGAAGATTTCACAGAGGGAGAGTTCGGTTTTGAAAGTTGACTGTTGGACAAACAAGAGCCCCCGCATGTATGTAAATGGGAATGCACAGAACACGGGTGTGTGTAGGACATGGCAGGTCACTCTTCATGGAATAGAAATGGTGCTCGGAAATGCCTGCTATAACTTTGAAAAAGGTTACAGATCACAGCAGAAACCCTAAATCCATTTAGAAGTCTCCACATAAATTCAACTGCCATTGAATTCCTCCTGACCATTAACCAGCCTGCATAAATAGCTTGGCCCCCCCGCAGTGTGCATTAGAAAGTGGATCGCTGCCACTCCCTCAGCCAGTCCAGGGCGGGGTGGCACAGCTCTTGGGGACGTGCCTGGGTTTGCCCTTAATGGGAATTGGGGTGATAGGGTCCCGGGGTCAGGAGTCGTGTCCTAAGTGCTTCGGTTGCAGGGCCTTGCACCCCTCTTGCAAGCTCTAACAGCGGAATGAATGAGTGAGAATCCACGGTCCCATCCCCACTTCCGCAAAATCCCTGGTTACAGACCTAGGATGTATCGACATTTCCTTTGCCCTCACATGACCTTTTGAATTCTATGAACTTTATGACCTGTCTCTTCGCAAACTACATTTGAGATCGGGGATCTCTTCTGCGCCCTAACACAGCAGAAAGGCTGGAGCGGGTGGGAGGGAACCCGGGGCACGGCGAGCCAAGTGAGCGATGGGCTCAGACGTGCATCTTAGCTAGGAAAAAGAGGACGGTGCCAGCGTGGAGCGAGTGGCTTCAGGGGGGCCAACATGGAGTGCGGGTCCGGAAGAAGGCAGGCGAAGGGGGGCTGACACCCCCCACCCCGCTCCCAGCCCCTGCAGACCCCCCTGAGCCACGCCCGCCTCTCGGAGGTCGCTCTCCCCCTTCCTCCCGCAGGCGCCGCGGGCGGCCGAGGCGGCCAGGCGCGGGGTGGCCCCGCCTGGGTGGTCCGCGCCCCGCTCCCCCGCGGCGCCGTTGCCTAGCAGCGGCTGGGGCCGCGCGGCTCCGGCTAATTTGCCGGCTCCTCAGCCAATGGGAGGGCGCCGCCCCGGCCCGGGCCCTTTTTCTGGGGCTCCCGCGGCAGCCTCCCCCACACGGCCGTCGGGCCCTGCAGCCGCGCGCTCGCTCGCCCGCGGGCTCCACCGTCGCTGCGGCTGCGGCTGCGGGGACCTCGGCGCCGCCCCGGCCCGGCGCCGCGACGCCCCTCGAGGCGCGCGCACGCACGCACGCACGCGACCCCGCAGCCCCGCGGAGCCCGGACGCCGCACGGCGGCGCCAGGGAGCCGAGCCCCGCGCCCGCCCCGCCCCCCGCCCCATGGGGGCGCCCCGATAATACGGGTTGGGGGTGTCTGCGCCCCCATCCTCGGCCGCATGGCTCGGCCGCCGCCCCTCGGGGAGCTTCCCCCCGGCTACACGGCCCCGGCTCGCGCGCCCGCACGCCCGGTGAGTGGGGGGCAAGCGGGGGAGGGGGAAGGCTGGGGAGCGGGGCTCTCCCGCGGGCGGGCCGGGCTCCCTCACCGCGCCGGCCCCGACGACAGGTGGGCGCCGCGAGCGCGCGCGCGCGAGAAAGAGAGAGAGAAAGAGAGAGAGATTGTCCGCCTCCTGCTCCCAGAGAAAGGATCCGGACGGGCTGGACCAGAGGCTCTAAATCATAGACTCCCAACCTGATTTGGCCCACCACCTTCTTATTCTTCTTCTTTTTTTTTTGGGGGGGGGGCAACACTGCCCCCTGGTGGTGGGAGTAGGAGGCCCAGCCTTTGCTCCTGTGGAGCTGGAGTTGAACCTCCATCCCAGTGGGCCGCAGTCCCGCGCACAACCACTACGGGGCTCAGCCCTTTCACCTTCTTTAAAAAAAAAAAATGACTCAGCGCTCCTCTCACCACCCCCTCCGGACAATTAAAAAATTTTTTCTGTACTATAGCCCATAATTCGGAGTAAAGGTAAGTACCTGCTTTTGCAGCCCCCTGGATCATTCCAGCGCCCCCTAGGGGGCGGTGTCTCCCCATGTGGGAAACTGCTCAATCTGCATTTCCCCCCAAGATTGGACTTGTGTCAGTGTTGGTGGCCCCAAACCGCGTGGGGAGATCAAGAAGCTGGCCAGACTCGGCAGAGGGAGGAGGCAGGGAGCAAGGGAAGGATGGCGGATGGGGTTCTTAGGGCTGTCTGCATCACGCCACCCCTTCCCTTCCAGGGCCCAGCCGGCGGCCTGAAGACTCCTCTCTGGCTGCGCGCTTACTTCCAGAGCCTGCTCTTCTCGCTGGGCTGCAGGATCCAGAGACACTGTGGCAAAGTGCTTTTCTTGGGCCTCTTGGCCTTTGGGGCCCTGGCCCTGGGCCTCCGTGTGGCCGTCATTGAGACGGACCTGGAGCAGCTCTGGGTGGAAGGTAAGTTGTGGGCACCAGGTGGATGGCTTGGGTTGGGGGAGCTCCACACAGAAGGAGGGTGTGGAACTGGCTGGTGAGCCCCAGGAGATCTGGAGGAACCGGGCCCGCCGCCTGCCCGCCCGAGCTTGGACACAGGGACCACCATCCCTGCCACCCCTATAAATGGGCGTCTGCAGACAGTGGGTCCTGTGACTCGGTGTACAGGCGGTTTAGCTATGATTGTGTGTGTGTGTGTGTGTGTGTTTAGCATGTGTGATCCACCTTAGAGATGTCATTTTGAGAACACGGCACAGTTTATTTGAGAACACGGCAGTTCTAAAAACAAGACCCATCTGTGGTAGGCGACACTCTGGCAAGCACATCTAAGTAAGTGCTGGGAGAACTGTAAGACAATTACGGCAGAAGGAGGGGTGTTTCTGTACAAGTGTGCTTCTAAATTCATTCCATTGTTCCACGAACCCTTTGAAGGCCCCTAGTAAAAGCAGGTGAGGAGAGGTCACATTTGACCAGGAGCCTCGGAGAAACTAAGGGCTGGAAGGAACCAGCGTCGTCCTCTGGCCAGTGGAGGCCAGGGTCCCGGCCAGGGTCCCACGGGACCACACCTCCCTGCATGAAGGGGGACATTCCGTTTAAATAGTTCTGATTCGTACGTTCAGCAGGACTTTCCGGGTCCTGGCTTCATGCGGCAGCCCTTTAACAAAAGTCGAACACCTTTCTCTTCTTCCCAGGGCTGTTGGCATCATGACGGGCTTCTCCAGGGCACCCCACCGTGGCTGCCGCCCCCAATGTTGGCCCACACCCATAGGCAGGACCCAGGTCGGAGGCTCCCACGCACCCTTGAGTTATTTCAAATGCTAGCAAGCCCTAGGATCCAGAGCAGATGTTTCTTGGAGCTTGCCTGCCTCTTGGGCTTCCACACCCCATTCCCACACCCTACCCCCAGCCTCTGCTAGACTCTCTTCTCTCTCTCTCTCTCTCTCTCTCTCTCTCTCTCTCTCTCTGCCAGCCCGGGGGCCACAGCAGATGTTTCTCTGTGCCTGCCTGCCTGCCTGCCCCTAGCCCCAGGACACACATGTGCATACATGCATACAGACATACCCCCACCCACACCACTGCTGCCTGGGTGGTCTCAAATGGTCCTTGGATTGCTACAATGGAGGTGGTCTCCCTCCCCTTCCTCCTTCCCCTATTCCCAGATCTTCCCCCATCTCACCCCTCCCACTTTCTCTCCCCCCCCCCCACCCCCAG
>PVJH01016768.1:0-12088 GCA_004026705.1 Nesogale talazaci | reverse complement strand
GAGGACCAAAAGGTGTGCACCGTCTTGTTCCCGGAAGCAGCAGAACATGGGCTCTGTGAGTTCTGGGCCAGGATTCAGGGTCCCCTCCTGCTCTGCATTGGCAGAAGAGGGCTATAACTTAGGGTCTTTCCTGGCTCCCTTCAAAACTCGAGGGCTTAAAGGTAGGTTGTTCTCAAAGTAGACATCAGACTATGTCGCCCAACTTTGAGACTCTGGCACTGGGACAGTCTGGGAGTTATGGAACCAAGCAGCCTTTCTACTTAGACGGCAGGGGATGGAGCATGACCAAGGGGAGAACCAGCCACTCGCCTGACCGTTGACTAAACTTGTAGATGCTTCCATGGGAAGCTCTCTCATGGAGTCCCTCCAAAAATAGAAATAGGTGTCCAGCCCTCAGTGTCACCGAGTCAAGTCTTGCTGTAGCAGCCCAACAGGCCAGAGTGGGACTGCCCCTGCGGCTTCTCAGACTGGGAGTGGAAAACCTCCTCTGTCTTCAGCACGGTGGTGCGTGGTTTTGAACAATAGACCTTGACGTTAGCAGCCCAACACAGCCACGATGCTGCCAGGGCTCCTGTGGAATCCCTGGGTGTAACGTAAGGAAGTAAAATGCTCGGCTTCAAAAAGCACCTCACTGATCTCTCTGGAATGTCAACCCGTGAAAAGGCCGTGAAGCGCCATTCACCTCGGCCACACCGGGGAAAGACTTTTTTTTTTTTTTTGGGGGGGGGGCATCCCTGCCCTCTGGTGGTGGGAGTGGGAGGCCCAGCCTTGCTGCTGGATATGAACCTCCAACCCAGTGGGCCACAGTCCCGCGCACAACCACTATGCCACCGGGGCTCAGCCCTGGGAAAGGCTCTTGACAGAAGCTGGTGGAACTCTCAGTGCAAACCCAACCTCCACTGACTGCACTGCTGGCCTTCCTCCGCCCCTCCCCACACACTCTAGATGATGTTCTTTAGAATGCTTTCAGACTCACGAAAAGGAATGAGGGAAACTGATTAGCCTCTGTAACTTTAGGCTCTTGCGAAGTCTGGCAGTGGGCACTCCAGCAGTTCCAGGACGGTTAATTCAGCAAGGAGCCCTGGTGGCATGATGGGTATGCGTTGGACTTGTTACCTGTAAAGGCAGCTGTTCACACCCACCAGCTACTCCGCAGGAGAAAGAGAGCCTCTGAGTTTCAGTCTCAGAAACCCATAGGGGCAGTTTTACCCTGTTCAGTGGGGTCACTATGAGTTAGAACCCTCTCCGTGGGAGTGAATTTGAGATTCGGAAGGAAGGAAGCAGGGAGCCAGGGTCTTCCTATCTTTCCTCTGGGTCCTCTCCAGCGTGTCCCCTTATCCGTGGTGTTGACTGCTGTGGCAGGGAAGGGAAACATTCCTGCATTCCTCCCTTTGTGAAGGCGGGGAAGGTTTTCCTGAAAGCCCCAGCAAAGTTCCTGTTTGACCTCTTGGCAAACTCTGCGCCACCTCTGCCTGCATTGCGGTGATTGGCTTCTTCCTGGGAAACTCGAACTTAACCCCCTGAAGCTAAGGAGTGGGGGCAGCTTCCCTGAATCACAAAACCTAGAGACAGACCCAGGGTTTCTTAGAAGAGTAAGGAGCTCGAAAGGAAGTGCCATCTAACAGAACCTCACTTGTCGATCTGCCTCCACACCGCCCCCGTGTGGTGCATCTAACGCTAACCTAACCGGTCCCCGGCTTTGGAGAGGCGGCTGGCTGCCGTCCCAGGTTCCAGTCTTCTGGAGAAGATGAGACTGTGCTCCCATACATGGTAACAGCCTCGCAAATCCAAAGGGACACGTGTGCTCCACCCTGGAAGAATCTTTGTGAGCCCGAAGAACTCGGCAGCAATGGTTCTGACTTCTTACTTGACTGTGGGGGTCACTAGAGTAGTGGTTCTCAACCGATAGGTCTCAACCCCACTGGGGATTCAAACGACCCCTTCCCAGGGGTCGCCCCGATTCATAACAGCAGCAGACTTACAATGAGGAGGTAGCAAGGAAAATAATCTGTTGACTAGCGGTCACCACAACATGAGGAACTGAATTAAAGGGTCGCAGCATGCGGAAGGTGGAGAGCCGTCCTGCTTCTAGAATCTACTGCAGCCTTCTACACACACTTCTTTAATTCAAACCATCGCAGGCCAATGGCCAAGTTGACTGCCGCTCATGGCCTCCCAGCCCCTGGGTGTCAGAGAGCTGTGTCCCGTGGGATTTCTCGGTGGACTCCTCCAGAAGTTGACCACACAGCTCTCCACAGAGGCCCCTTGGGTGAACTCCAGTCTCCAGCCTTTAGCAGCCAAGCATGTTGATGGCCATTTGACCCCACCTCACCTCCTCCCACCCCTCCGTCAGCGGGGCCCCTGCCCTGCCTTCTTCCCCTGGCCAACCCCATCCATCCTGCTCTTGTACCGGACTGCTCTTCTGATGGGGAAATGAAGTCTGTTTCCTCCTCTGCTCTGAACCTGCCTGCTGTGACTCCTCTTTCAGCTTACAGCTTACACGCCCTTTCTTCTTGCCGGTGGGTGACATTTCTGGACCAAATAGGCAATTCTGAGGGCCTTGATACGCCATTGCAATATTGCTTTTCTCTCAGAACTGTACAAAATTATTCTCCTCGAATGGACTAGAACACATTCCTGTAAGCCAGCAGTAGGAGCTTGCCTTTGTTTAATCTTGACATGTCCTTAATTAGCATCTAGAGGATGATCTGAAAAGTTGAAACTTTTTGTGTTGACTAGCCAGTTATAGCTGGCCAGTGGCAATATTTCAGGCAATGAGGTCTAGCTGAAGCGTGATTATTGCTCTTTGTTTTGGGGGGGTTTCATTGCTTGGTGGAGGGCTGAGCCCCGGTGGCGTAGTGGTTGTGCGCAGGACTGCGGCCCACTGGGATGGAGGTTCGATTCCAGCTCACAGAAGCAAAGGCTGGGCCTCCTACTCCCACCACGAGAGGGCAGTGATGCCCAATAAATAAATAAATAATTGCTTGGTGGAAAGCATTTGAAAAAGGTGTTGTTTGGCCTGTCTTCTCCCAAGCTCCCACCTCCTCCCCATTAATGGACTTTTCCTCCAGACCTTTCCCATGCTACCATCCCTTCCTTCCTCCCACCCACTCGCACTCAATGCTGTGAGCTCAATGCCAACCCTGGTGACCTACAGGACAGGTAGAACTGCCCCTGGGAGGTTGCAACACTGTGACCCTTCTCAGGAGTAGAAAGACCCAGCTTTCTCCCCAGGAGCGTCTGGTCCACTCTACCAGGGCTCCTCCCTCTCCACCAACTCTTGGCCAACAGCTCCTTCCCGGCACTCCTAAGTTCTTGGGTGGCATGACTTTCCATTCTGCACTAACCCGTGAAGGTGGGCATTGTCCCCACGCACAGTTGACAGAGCTGAGACAAGACGCAGGCTAGGGAATTTGCCAGAGGCACCGACTCGGCGTCAGAGCGGGGAGCAAAGCCAGGCCTGTGTGTGCAGGACGTCCAGTGGAGGTCTCTCGTTTTCTCCTCTCCCTTTATTTGTTCCTGCCAGCACCCTTTGTCTCCCTCAGAGGATTTGTCTGTCAAATTCTCCACATTTCTTTCCCCTGTTTCCTTAGGGGATGGGAAGCGTGGCAGGGTTCCTGGGTCCTCCCCAGGAAACCCACTCAGGGTGGGGAAGCGGATCTCTGCCTTCCTTGCTCCCTTCACAGGGCCACTTCCGGGCTGCAGGCTGCAGGGGGAATGCGGAAGGGGCTTCTGAATAGGGCAGAAGAAAAAGGGAGAGGGGCTGTGTGAGGTGCTGTCCTGAAGGGGTGGGCCAGGAAGGTGACTTGGATTGGAACCGGGAGAGAGAACACACACAAGTCTGTATTGGGTTGGGGGGGGAGTGGAGGGGACTTACCAAAGGACTTGGGGCTCTCATGGGTGAGATTTTAAAGATTGGGGTGCAGGATGGGTCCAGCGTCTTGCAAAAGCCGTACGAGGCCCCAGAGAGCAGGACTATGGTCAGCAGAAGGCGGGGCTGGAGGGGTTCGAAGATTCAAGAGACAAGGCAGGCTTCTCTGGATCCCGCCCTCCCCGGGGCCATGAGTTCCCTTGGGACGGGGAGGGGGCAGTCTGGTCACCACAAGCTGGCCCTACCCCCTAGTGCCCCACAGGCTGGCAAGACAGGACTGTGTTCAGAATGGCTGTGTGATAACAGTTGCGGAGGGAGGGACCCTGGAGCCCGAGGCTCATCCTTTTAAAGCCCATCCCAGTGAAAAGCGCCATGTCAACCCAGTGCTCCTCCTTACTCCCCCCTCCCCACAAACACCCCCCCAAGACTCCAGGCCTGGCCCAGGTCACACTGCCCTACTTCTAAGTTAGGTGCCCCAAACCCAGCCCTTCCCGCCCGAGAGAGCCCTCAGCCACCCCTCCCAGGCGAGGGGTCCCAGCAGGGCGGCCCTGGCACCTTCCAGACCGCCTCTCCGCCCCCTCTGTGGCAGTGGGCAGCCGGGTGAACCAGGAGCTGCGCTACACCAAGGAGAAGCTGGGGGACGAGGCTGCCTACACCTCCCAGATGCTGATTCAGACGGCGCGCGGCGAGGGGGGCAACGTGCTCACCCCACAGGCGCTCGGCCTCCACCTCCAGGCAGCCCTCAGCGCCAGCAAGGTCCAAGTCTCGCTCTACGGAAAGTGAGTGCTTGTGCCCCCCAGCGGCTGCTGCTCTGGCAGGGGACCCCCTGTGCCCCTTGCTGACCCTGTGCCCGGACTCTTCCAGGTCCTGGGACTTGAACAAAATCTGCTACAAGTCCGGAGTCCCTCTCATTGAGAATGGGATGATTGAGCGGGTGAGTGTGGGCGCTGTCCCTGAGACTCTTGGAGGTGGGGCCTTCTCTCCTGTCCGGGGCCGCTCAGCGGGCTCCCGGAGGCCAAAGGGTGGGTGGGTTGGGGGTGACCATGGGCTTCCTAGAAAGCTTTGACTGATGTGTCCGGGGTGGCCCTGGCAGATGATCGAGAAGCTGTTTCCGTGTGTTATCCTCACCCCCCTCGACTGCTTCTGGGAGGGAGCCAAGCTCCAGGGGGGCTCTGCCTACCTGCCGTAAGTGCCCCCCTCCCTGCTCCTGAGCCCCTGCTTCAGCAACTCTGGGGGGTCCCTAGAAAGAAAGGGAGATGTCCATCCACCCAGAACCCTAGTCGTCCACATCCGAATCAGGGGTCGGTGCCCCCACGGCTCTGTCCACAGCCTCCTCCAGCCCCCTCGACAGAGGCCAAGACCAAAGACCTGTCAGGTCTGAGGGAAGATTCTGGGAAGGGAAGCTGGCTAGGTGCCCAGGCCAGAAAGAAACCATTACAGGTATCCAAACCAAGGAGAGATGGCCGGGCAAGAGGCCAGGGGCTTTTTTGGCCCCGTCTCTGTACCACCTTCTGTCTGTCCTGTCTGTCTGTCTCAGCCCGTCCTCAACCCACTGCAGCCACCTAGTGGCCCAGTACAGCCTGGGAATTCTGAATGGGAGGAGGGAGGAAACAGCCTGGGTCCCCGATGCCCACCCACCCTGGACTTCCCCCCCCACCCCAGGGGCCGCCCTGATATCCAGTGGACCAACCTGGATCCAGAGCAGCTGTTGCAGGAGCTGGGCCCCTTCGCCTCCCTCGAGAGCTTCCGGGAGCTGCTAGACAAAGCCCAGGTGGGCCAGGCCTATGTGGGGCGGCCCTGCCTGTACCCCAATGACCTCCACTGCCCAGCGAGTGCTCCCAACCATCACAGCCGACAGGTAGGTCCCAGCCCAGGGCAGGGCTTGTTCTGCCCGCCTCCCCCACGCCCACCCCGAGTCTTCTGCTCCTCTGCCCACAATTTCCCTCACTGTGACCCCACCCCAGTCGTCAGACACCCAGACAGCTCTGTTCCCACAGAGGAGGGCCCCTAAGGATCCCCAGTGAGTTGTACACAGTGCTAGACTTTATCAAAAGCAGCCTGTCCTGGGAAACTACAATCCTCTTAGCCGAGCACTCCTGTCGTGCCTCACTTCCCAAGCGTGCACGCCGCCCTGTGAACGTGGCTTCCAAAGCACCCTGCTGCCATTGAGTCCACGCTGACTCTCAGCCACCCACCAGGAGCAGAGCTTCCCCGGGAGGTCTCCAGGGCTGCCCTTTTTGTGGCAGCAGACCAGTGGGTTCGAAGGCCCATCCTTTCCCTTAGCGACTGAGCCCTGGACCCACAGCACCACCAGGGCCCCTGGCAAACCCCAAACGTGCCAGCTCTGCCAGCTCTTCCCAGTAGCAACCTCTCCCCCCCGAACCGGGGACCCTGCTCCCTCTTACGACCACGTCCTACAAGCACAGACCTGTCCCTTCTGCCGGCGGGGACAAAGCTCCTGGAGGTGAGGCCAGGGAGCCCTGTCTTCCAAGCCTGCAGTCATAGAGCCCCCTCCTGCCCCCTCTAGCCTCCCGACGTCGCCCAGGAGCTGAGCGGAGGCTGCCACGGCTTCTCCTCCAAGTTCATGCGCTGGCAGGAGGAGCTGCTGCTGGGAGGCACGACCCGAGACCCGCAAGGTCGGCTTCTGAGGTAGGCCCTCCCCTGGGTGGGAGGTGGTGAGGGGACCCGGGCACGGGGTGCCCACTCTGGTGCCAAGCAGCTCTGACCTCTACTTCCCCTCGGCCCCCGCCCCACACAGCGCCGAGGCCCTGCAGAGCACCTTCCTGCTGATGAGCCCCCGGCAGCTGTATGAGCACTTCCGGGGCGACTACCAGACCCACGACATCGGCTGGAGTGAGGAGCAGGCCGGCGCCGTGCTGCAGGCCTGGCAGCGGCGCTTCGTGCAGGTCAGCCGTGGGGCCCGGGAGGGGCCTGCCTAACACTCGGCCCGTCCCGCTGCTCCAGCCCACCCAGCTGGCCTTTCGTCCCTCCAGCTGGCCCAGGAGGCCCTGGCCGAGAACGCCACCCAGCAGATCCACGCGTTCTCCTCCACCACCCTGGACGACATCCTGCAAGCCTTCTCAGAAGTCAGCACGGCCCGCGTGGTGGGAGGCTATCTGCTCATGGTGGGTGCCGTCCCCGCCCCCCACCCGAGCGCGCCCCGGGAACCCCGTGTGAGACCCGCCCCCTCTCTCCCAAAGCTGGCCTACGCCTGCGTGACGATGCTGCGGTGGGACTGCGCCCAGTCCCAGGGTGCCGTGGGCCTGGCCGGGGTGCTGCTGGTGGCCCTGGCCGTGGCCTCGGGCCTGGGGCTCTGCGCGCTGCTCGGCCTTGCCTTCAATGCCGCCACCACCCAGGTAGGCCAGGGCCGCAGGGCAGCCTCGGGGTCTTCCGCCCACAGCCCGGCTCCACGCACCCTTCAGCAGCCGCCCCTCTGCCCGTCCAGGTGCTGCCCTTCTTGGCGCTGGGCATCGGTGTGGACGACATATTCCTGCTAGCACATGCCTTCACTGAGGCTCCCCCAGGCACCCCGCTGCAGGTGAGCCCCCACTTTCATCCTCTTCCCCTCCGGGAGCTTCAGGGACGGCCTCAGGCCCGCAGGGAACCTCTCGGGGGCTCGGGCTGCTCCTCCCTCATCTGTGAAAGGCCTGGGGGCAGCGCTGAGAGCCCGGAGCCCTCGCTGGCCTAGCCTGGAGCAGTGAGGACAGGCTTGTGCCAGAGCCGTGGTTAGCGCCGACCCTCCGCTGCCCCCCCCCCCCCCCCCCCCCCCCATCCTCGTTGGGCAGGAGCGCACCGGCGAGTGTCTGCAGCGCACCGGCACCAGCGTGGCGCTCACGTCCGTCAGCAACATGGTTGCCTTCTTCATGGCCGCCCTGGTGCCCATCCCTGCACTGCGCGCCTTCTCTCTGCAGGTGAGGCCTCCCCAGGACCCGGCCGGCCGGCTGGCGGCGGGTGGGGAGCAGGGTGGCGCTGGCCCTGGGGCAGGCTTCATCCAGCCGTTGTGCCTCTCCTGTCCACCCCCAGGCAGCCATCGTGGTTGGCTGCAACTTTGCGGCCGTGATGCTTGTCTTCCCAGCCATCCTCAGCCTGGACCTGCACCGGCGCCACTGCCAGCGCCTCGACGTGCTCTGCTGCTTCCCGAGGTACTTGCCCCCGCCCTCCAGGCCCTGCCCTGGGTCCTCCCCACCCCCACCTCCCCGGCGCCCCCCCCTCTGCCCCCCGGCATCCCAAGGCATGGCTGTCATTCCCTCTGTGCCTTTGCAGCCCCTGCTCCACTCGAGTCATTCAGATCCTGCCCCAGGAGCTGGGGGACAGAGTAGTTCCCGTGGGCATTGCCCACCTGACCACCACGGTGCAGACCTTCACCCACCGTGATGCCAACAGCCAGCACGTGGTCACCATCCTGCCTCAGGCCCGCCTGGCACCCCTACCCTCAGACCCCCTGGGCTCTGAGCTCTTCAGCCCAGGAGGATCCACGCGGGACCTGCTAGGCCAGGAGGAGGGGACACGAGAGAAGACCGCCTGCAGGCCCCTAGCCTGTGCCCACTGGAACCTGGCCCATTTTGCCCGCCGTCGGTTTGCTCCCGTGCTGCTCCAGCCCCCCAGCAAGGTGAGCTCCAGGGCTGATCAGATGGATGGGAGAGGCCCAGGCTGGAGGGGCTCAGGGCCTCCGGGAGGGGGAGGGGCTGCGGCCCCAAGCTCTGGCTGAGCGGCCATTTCCCACAGACCCTGGTGCTGGTCGTCTTTGGCGTTCTCCTGGGCCTGAGTCTCTACGGAGCGACCCTGGTGCAGGACGGCCTGGCCTTGACCGACGTGGTGCCACGGGGCACCAAGGAGCATGCCTTCCTGAGCGCCCAGCTCAGGTACTTCTCCCTGTACGAGGTCGCCTTGGTGACCCAGGGAGGCTTTGACTACGCCCGCTCCCAGCGAGCCCTCTTCGATCTGCACCGGCGGTTCAGTTCCCTGAAGGCCGTGCTGCCCCCGCCGCCCACCCAGGCTCCCCGCACATGGCTGCACTACTACCGCAACTGGCTCCAAGGTGAGCGAGAGGCCACCCCGCCACGGGGAGCGGGGTGCGGAGGAGCCTGGGGCCGCCGCCCCACCGCCCTCTCGGGTCTCCCCAGGAATCCAGGCTGCCTTCGACCACGACTGGGCTTCGGGCCGCATCACCCGCCACTCCTACCGCAATGGCTCCGAGGACGGGGCCCTGGCCTACAAGCTGCTCATCCAGACCGGGGACGCCCAAGAGCCCCTGGACTTCAGCCAGGTATGGAGCGGACTGGGGGCCGGGCAGCAGCGCGCGGGACCAGGCCTGGGCAGCGAGGCCACAGGGGCCTGCCTCCGACCCAGCGGCAGCTCCCTGTGCCTCTGCAGCTGACCGCCCGCAAGCTGGTGGACCAGGAGGGCCTGATCCCCCCAGAGCTCTTCTACCTGGGGCTGACTGTGTGGGTGAGCAGCGACCCCCTGGGCCTGGCCGCCTCGCAGGCCAACTTCTACCCGCCCCCTCCCGAGTGGCTGCACGACAAGTACGACACCACGGGGGAGAACCTTCGCAGTGAGTCGGGGTGGGGGGGGCGCCCCCGTGAGAGCCCCGGCCTCAGCCCACGCCAGCCCCACCCCGGGCTCACCCGTCGCCTCTCCCTGCCTCCCGCAGTCCCAGCCGCCCAGCCTCTGGAGTTTGCCCAGTTCCCCTTCCTGCTGCGAGGCCTCCAGGAGACTGCGGACTTCGTGGAAGCCATTGAGGGGGCCCGGGCAGCGTGTGCGGAGGCCGGCAAGGCCGGGGTACGTGCCTACCCCAGCGGCTCCCCCTTCCTCTTCTGGGAGCAGTACCTGGGCCTGCGGCGCTGCTTCCTGCTGGCCGTCTGCATCCTGCTGCTCTGCACCTTCCTGGTCTGCGCCCTGCTGCTGCTCAGCCCCTGGACGGCCGGCCTCGTGGTGAGCGTGCCCGCCCTGTGCCCCGGCCGCTCTGCGGGCCCCCCCCCCCCCCGCTGGAAGCCTGGCTGAGCCCCGGCCTCCCCAGGTGCTGGTCCTAACGATGATGACCGTGGAGCTCTTCGGCATCATGGGCTTCCTGGGCATCAAGCTGAGTGCCATCCCTGTGGTGATCCTCGTGGCCTCTGTGGGCATCGGCGTCGAGTTCACCGTCCACGTGGCCCTGGTGAGCTGCCGGGGCCCTGGGCTGGGGAAGGAGCAGGGCAGCTCCGATTGCTTTCAGCAGAAATTCATCGAGTGCCCACTGAGGACAGGGGCTTCTAGGGTGGGTCTCTAGGGTGCACTGCAGTCTCTACTTTCAAAGGAGTGTGGCCTCGGGGCTAGACGAGTTGGGCAACAGGCCAGTGAGCAGGCGGGTAGTTCGGCCGAGCAGACGGGCTGGAGGTGGACGGGAAGGAGAGATGGGGGTAGCGGCAGGTCTTTCGAATGGCTTTTCTGGCTGAGCCCCGGTGGCGTAGTGGTTGTGCACGGAACTGCAGCCCACTGGGATGGAGGTTCAATTCCAGCTCCACAGAAGCAAAGGCTGGGCCTCCTACTCCCACCACCAGGGCAGTGATGCCAAAAAAAAAAAAAGTGGCTATCGAATGGCTTTTCTGTGGGAGGGGCCCCAGAAAGGGTGGTCGCTGGGTGCCATGGGGTAACATGGGAGGAATCTGACAGGGATTGGAAACCACCAACAACTCTGTAGGGGAAAGACAGGGCTCTCCACTCCCCTAGAGAGTCTCGGGAACTCACAGGGGCAGTGCCTGGCTGGCCAACAGGCTCCCTGTTAGCCAGCATTGGCCCCATGGCAGAGAGGTGGGAGTTTGGGAGAAACTAGAACTAAAGAAGGCAGGAGCCTTCCTCCCCCGAGACGTCAGGCTCCCCAGCGGGAAGTGACCAGACATCCGGCATTTTTTGGGGGGGAGGGGGCATTACTGCCTCTGGTGGTTGTGGGTGCTACCCAGTGCTGCTCCTGAGAGCCGCCGCTGGATTTAAACCACCAAGCCCGCGGGTCGCAGTCCTGCACTCAACTACTTACGCCACCGGGGCTCAGCCGACTTCTGGCTTTTTTTTTGGGGGGGGGGGGTTGTTTGTTTGTTTTTTTGGCATCACTACTCTCTGGTGGTGGGAGTAGGAGGCCCAGCCCCACTGCTGGAATTGAACCTCCGTCCCAGTGGGCCGCAGTCCCGCGCACAACCACTACGCCACCGGGGCTCAACCCTGACGTCTGGCTTTTTAACAATTTAACAACGTCCTGTGGCACTTTAAAATTAAAATAAATATATTGCAATACTATTTTTGCCTTCTATGAACATTTTTGTAGCTCCATATACACCAAGTTTTTAAATCAGGAAACCACCATTCTTCCCCCCCCCGCCCCTTGGTCAATGGTGTCCCCTTAACCCCACTTTACCACTACCCCAGCGAGAAGTATAGAGGTGGGCACAGCACTGTACCCAGAGGAGCCTTGGTGCGCACCCCTCAAATAGGTCCCTTGAGAATAAAAACCCAGTCTTCAGAAAAGCATAAGGAGGCTGAGCCCCGGCGGCATAGTGGTTGTGCACAGGACTGCGGCCCACTGGGATGGAGGTTTGATTGCAGCTCCATAGAGCAAAGGCTGGGCCTCCTACTCCCACCACCTGCGGGCAGTGATGCCCCCCCCCAAAAAAAAAAAAAAGCACAAGGAACTAGACATCCTATCGGCTGCCACCCGGAGAGGCCGCTCTGGTCTCGGTGTTCTGCCTTCTAGACCAGGGCCCGGTGGGCTGTAAAGGCCCTGTCCCTCCTGGCCTTGCGTCCACTCTGCAGCCAGACGTACATAGTAGGTGATGAAGGCGGTGCTTCGGTAAGACCTGTACAACAGCAGCTGGCAGGCGTAGTGGACTGACCACGCTCTGTCTTCTGGGCCATCCCCAGGCACTTGGTGCCCTGGCCCTAGAGCAGCGGTTCTCAACCTGTGGGTCTCAACCCTTTTGGGGGTGGAATGACCCTTTCACAGTAGCAAAATGACAGCGGTGAAGTAGCAACCAAAGTAGTTTTACGGTGGGGGGGTGGGTCGCCACACCACGAGGGTCACGGCCTGAGGCTCTGACCTGGAGCCTTCCCTTGGCCAAGAGGACCCTGGGGATGGAAGGGTCAGGACTGGGACCCTAACTGAGCTGGCTGGGGTTATGTGGGAACAACTTGGACCCCTTTATTTCTCCAGGGCTTCCTGACCTCCCAGGGGAGCAGGGACCTGCGGGC
>PVJH01016767.1:0-49616 GCA_004026705.1 Nesogale talazaci | reverse complement strand
ATGGAATTCCATTAAAATAATGTCTGGGGCAGAAGACACCCGGATAAGAGATAGGAAATTGCCCTATTTTTTATTCGATGCTCCACTTGGAGCTGACAGTTCTTGGATAACTTGGGGAAGCAGGCTGTTAAGAAAACAAGTGGGCCATATTTCATGCTGGCTTCCAGCTTCCCCCGGCTGTTTTTATTAGACGCACAGGGGACAGTCAGAGGAATAATACACCAGGCTTTCCCTCAAATGCTGAATTTTCATAATTGTTCAACAGGAAAATTGTTCCTCTGGCTGAAAAATGTAAATTTTTAAGTCACTCGAGGAAAGGTAGCAGAAGAAGGAAACGGGGGTCCTTTGAGGATGGGCTTTGAGGACAAGTGGGCTCAGAAACTCCAGAGGTGGAAGGCCAGACTCCCGTCATTTGTAACATGACTAATCTGAAAGCCAGAGCAGGGCAGAGATGGAGGCCCAGATGCACAGGGAGTGGTGGTGGAGGCAGGGCTAGACCTTGGGCTCTGGACTCCTTATTCCGCCATCTCTCTCCTTGTCTGTTGCTCCTGACATACGGACACACCCTCCTGTTGGTCCTGCTGCTGTGGGATTCGGGTGTAAAGATTGTGTCTCACTCTTCTGGGACATGTTCTCGGGAAAAAGACATGACTCTTGGTAGAGCAGAGGGCCCGCCAACATGCGGCGCCTCCATGAGATGGGTGCACACAGTGGATGACACGATGGACTCAAAGACCCCCACAGGTGCCAGGATGGCCGGGGCCCAGGCAGGATTTCATTCTGTTGAACACGGGCTTGCTCTGAACCAGGGCTGACTCGCTGACACTCGACAACAACTTTGTGAGCCACGACCTGTGCCACAGTTGTACAGCCAGGCCCCCGGGTTGGTCTCTAGAACCCAGACCAAGACCCTCCCCTTTTATCTGACTCTCCCCAGCCGGGTCTTTCTCAATTCCGACTCAGGGCAACCCTGTAGGGTAGAACTGATCTGGGGGCTTCCCAGACCATAACTCTTTACAGAAGTAGGACGCCTCCTCTTTCTCCCTCACTGATGGCTGGTGGTTTTGAACTGCTGATCTTGAGATTAGCAGCCCAGCTAGCCTCATTTAATTCCCTTCTTTAAGACAGATAGACAAACAAACTTTTTTTGGGGGGTAGGGGTATCTAACCTTCAAGGTGCTTGCTGATATCAGAATGTTTTCCCTGTTACAATGTGGCCTCTCTGCTCCCTCTCCACATCCTGCTGTCCGCCTTGGAATGACTAAGGGCTAAGCCAAGGATGAAGCAGGAGTCCTGGTAGTGTAGGGGTTATGCTTGGGCTGCTAGATACAGTCTGAAACCACTGACTTGCCTCAGGGAAAAGACAGGACTGTCTACTTCCATAAAGAGGGACAGCCTTGGAACCTCACGAGGGCTGCTCTAGCCCAGGGTAGGCATGCTCTCATTGGCTGGGAAAGAGAAGCCTGGGCTTGCTGTCCATTTAACAGAGCAGAGCCTGCATCAGCGAGCTGGCTGGATCTTGTTCAGACTCTTACACCCAAATCTCAGTTCTGAGGATGAAGAGGACTCAAGGAGATGGCATTCTACTTAGGAATAAAGAGGCTGCCACAGAGTGCACCAGAGGTGTGTGTGTATGTGTGTGTGTGTGTGGGGGGGGCGGTTCCGACATAGTTCTTGGCCCCTGTGTTAGTCCAGGTAGACTAGAGAAACAAATCCATAGACCCTCAGATGTGTATAAGAAAGGTTTATATACAAGAACAATTGAACATTGAGAAAACATCCCAGCCCAGTCCAAGGTCATAAGTCCGATATTAGCCCATATGTCTGATATCAATCTATAAGTCCTCTCCTGACTCCTGAAGCACATGCAATGACACCAGGAAAATCACAGGCTAGCGGATGCAGAATCCTATGTATCCAGTGGCTCTAGAAACATCTCAGTGCTAATAGGAGTCTCCCTGTGGATCCTACAGTTTCCAGGACTCAGGATCTATCAGCAGGCTTCTATCTGTCTTGTTAGCTTTAATGTCTCCAAGTGAGGTGTGAGTCTCCCACCTCCAAAGGGGAAATACAGCCAGATTTCCCAGAGTTCTCAGAGACAACCCGGCCCACACAGAGGTCTCATTGACTATCCCCAGATTGATAGGCTAGACTCCACCCCTATATGCTTACTCCTCACATTGACACCAGATAAGGTGACTGTCACAGTCCCATTCCCTACTTTCTTCTCTGTTCCCCACCTGGGCAGAGTAGGAGTTTTCAGAGTGCTGCTGGAAAAATGAATGAATAAATCAGAGGGTGGTGGTGGTCAAGAAGGCCAAGGTCTAATTTATACCCAAACAATCTCAAATTTACCCTTACTCCTCCAGATGGTAGAACCGGTAACCACTACTTTTTCTAGGATTGAAGATACTCCAATGGATTAATTTCTCCTGGCACTTACATTAGTTCTTTTAAGCACATGTAGAAAACATTGGATTCTTTTGAAAGCACTTTAACCATATTATACATTTCCTCCCCAAGGAACTGAGTTTACAAAACAAACAAACAAAAATGTTCTTTGTCTCAGAACAATAATGAAATACAGAAATGTCATGATGCACTTTTCCCAGGGTGCTTCTGCTGTAACTTTACACTCATCATCTTATTTACTTCTTCCCACAACTTTGTGAAGGCATTTATAGGCATATACAGATACAGACTTCCTCCCTATTGTCACGGAGAAGGAAACTATGAAACAAAATAATTAAACAATCTTTCTTTCAAGGTCACACAGCCAGAAAGATTACCAAGCCCAAACCAGAAACCAAATTCACTGCCTTCTAGCCGATTCGACTCAGGGGAGCTAAATAGAGCAGCCCTGTGGATTTCTCAGATTAACTCTTTAGGGGAGTGGAAAGTCTGCTATCTTTTACTCTCTCTCTCCCTCCCTCCCTCCATCTCTCTCTGAGGGGCTGGTAGTTTAGAACTGCTGAACTTGAGGTTAACAAACCAATTCGTAACCACTGAGTCACCAGGGATCCTTAGAAAATGTCCTAAGTTGGTATCCAAATGCACATTTTCTGATTTCAAATCTTAATGTCTTAGAGACCGGGTGTCAGAGCAGACCCACTGATCGGAGGAGAAACCTACTAGACACTTAGACACTGCAGACTGGAGAAGGAAGTCAGGTGGGTTTAAGAAAAAGTCGGGGAGTAAGGGGAAGGAAGTGAGGATAGTGTGGGGAAAGAGCCTGGGAAGAAATGTGGGCCCCTGAATAAAGAGGTGGCCTATGCTTCGTGTTAGTAACCTGGTGGGTGGGAAAAGGTGGTTTCAAGTGCTCTGGTGTTGCTCACCCAGGAGGGCCAGAATGGATAGGCAGGACCTGGCAGAATCAATGATGCTCCGAGACTCTGAGGCCCTTGGGGATAATGTGAATGGTGTATCCCCAAAGCCTGGTCCAGAAAGCAGGGTCCAGTCTGGCAGGGCACAGAACAAGGCAGACAAGATCTGGTGTCTGGGCCTAAGCCAGGGGAACTGTGGCTCAGGTCAGGGATCCATCCAGGCCAAGGACGAGATAGAGATGATCAGGAGCTGGGGCAGCAGGGAGGAGCTGCAGGACCCACCCGGAGGCTCTACAGATGGGCCAGCAAGCCAGAGCCAGGGCACGGCATCATGGGATTCATTTCTATCCCCTGCTCGGAGCTTCCAGCAACCCCCGAGCTTCAGAAAGAGGAAGAGCATGGGGAATAGGAAGCATCAGACCAGCTGTGGTGGCCACCACTCTGAAGGCACTCTGGAGACTAGGCACAAAGTGTTCCATGTGGTAGTCTTTACAGAAGCAATTTACCAAGTCTTTCTTTCCTGGTGCAGCTGGGTGACTTGGAACCGCCAACTTTTAGGTTCGTTTCGGGAAGCGTAACTGTTTGCGGCACCCACCAGCCTTCCGCAGCCACGCACCACCCAATTACCAGCATAGATAGTTTTTTTTTTTTTTTTGCTTTAAACAAATCCTTCTCCTATCCCTATTCCTTCTTCTTTTCTTTTTAAAATCAAACTCTATGGTGCTATGAACATTACCCAGGGAGATGTTGGAAAAGGAGAGCTCAGGCCTGTGCTCAAATGGCTCAGAGTCCCTGGTGCGGGAGACGCACGCCCCAAACAGCGACTTGTCCAGCTGCATGTATTGTGAGGGAGACATCAAGGCCAATGAGAGTCCAGAAGAGGAAGCGCTTGTCTAGGGTAAAGGGTACAATGACACTCTATGGAAAGAGAGACTGCCTTTCCCCCCACGGGAAAGGTCAGGCTTTGCAAAGATAAGCACAGCTGAATAGGAGTGTGGTCATTGGCATGATGTACACTTCATAGCAATAATTCAGTTAATAAGCAAATGTCTATCGAACGTTTTCGACGTGCAATGCACTGTGCTCAAAAACTTACCTGCCTCACCCAATTTGATAAAACCCACTCAACCAGTCTGCAAAGCAGAGGCAGCATCATCTCCATTTCACAGACGGGTAAGCGGGGGTTTTGAGAGACTTGTTCAAGGTTAAGTCACTAGCTGAGAGCTTGCATTTCCATTTCCACCCAGGGATTTGAATCAGTGAAGCTGAACTGGTACTGTTTGTTGAACAGCCAACATGCATCAGAAACTGTTTAGAGGTTGTGTTGTTAACTTTCCAAGCAGACCCCTTGTTACTGCACCAACTTTGCAGAAGAGGCATTCGTGCTGGCAGGGAGTTTGGCAAGTTCATGGGGCTGGAATGAAAGGATTGGGATTAGACACCGGGTGTGTTCAAGCCCATGTTCTTCTGACCTTGAGAGTGTCTCACCTTTTAATTGGGTCTCTTGAAGGACTCAGTCCAAAAGAGATATGTTAAGGACGGGTGTTCCAGACAGACTGTTTGGGGATAGCCTATGTATTTTTCTAATAGAATGACTGTTCCACGTTAAGTTGGGGGTCGAGGTGCACATACGATGTTTGGAAGAAAGGGGGTTCCAGAATACTTCCTTGTGCTCCTGCCAATGCCCTGCACATAGACCAAGATGCTGTCATGTACACCGAGTGAGGGGATACTGAGGGGCTTAACATCAGGAAAGGTGTGCCTCAGGGTTGTATCCTTTGGGGATGCTCCTTTCATCTGTCCACTGAGCAAATAATCCAAGAAGCTGGACTAGATGAAGGCTGTGGCATCAGGGTGGGGACAAGACTCACTGAACCACCGGTGACATAAAGGTGACGCAGCCTTGCTTGCTGAAACACGAAGGATATGAAGCCCTTGTTGGTGAAGATGGAAAACTACAGCATGGATTACAACTCCTTGTAATGAGAACCCCAGTTCTCCTCATGGGATCAACAGGAAACATCATGCTCAATGGAGAAAAGAAGGAAGTCGTCAAGGGCTTCATCTCCCTTGTATCCACAATCAACGCTCATAGAGACAGTAGACCAGGCATCCAAAGACCTATGGCATCAGCCAGAGAGGCTGCCCCTGACTTCTATAAAGTGTCAGGCAGCAAGCATGTTGCTATGAGCACTGAGGCATGTCTGACCTCGACCATAGTATTTTGCATCCTCTCACATCCATGGCAAAGCTGGACCAGGAGTCAGGAAGACTGCCAAAGAATCGATACCTTTGAAGTCCAGTGTTGGCCAAGAATACTGACAGAACCATCCACAGTCGGAAGGACAAAAAAACCTATGTGGAAAGAAGTACAGGCACAAGGGTCCTCCCAAGTGAGGACGGGGAGCCATCCACTCACGTACCTCGAACAAGCTAGCAAGAGGAAAGAACGCCATGCTTGGCGAAGCTGAGGGTCAGCGATTAAGAAGAAGGTCATCGACAAGATGGATTTGCTCAGTGACTGCACCAATGGGCTGGAGTAGAATAATCTCTGTGAGGAAGGTTGTGTTAGTCTGGACAGACTAGAGAAACAAATTCATAAGCAGGCATATGTGTAAAAGAAAGAGTTTTATGTCCAAGAGCAATTGAACACTGAGAAGACATCCCAGCCCAATCTAGTCCAAGGTCATAAGTCCAATATTAGCTCATATATCTGATACCAGTCTATAAAGTCTTCTTCAGACTCATGAAACACCTGCAATGATGCCGAATGCGAGATGATCACAAATCAGATGGGTAGAATGCCTTTGGATTCAGTGGTGTGGCAAACATCTCAGTGCTGGCAGGGTCTCCAAGTGGCTCCTCTGGCTTCAGAGGTCTGGCCCCATCAGGGTAGGTCCATGTGGCTTCTCCCCTGGGATGTCTCACAGGGAGTCAACCTTGTGTCTTGTCAGTAGAGCATCTCCAAGGGACTGGGTTCTAAGTCTCTCACCTCCAAGGGAGAAATACCACCAGACTTCCCAGAATTCTCAGGTGAAAGCCATGCCCCCAAAGAGGCCTCATTTGTTATCTCCAGACTGACAGGCTAGACTCCACCCCTACACTCTTAATCCTTAAATTGACACCAGGTTAGGTGACTGCCACAGGGGTGTAGGAAGGGACAGTGCTCTATTCCGTGGCACACTGGGTCCCAGTGAATGGGAACCCACCCAGCAGCACTTCACAACAACTAACTCCATGGATGAAGCTCTTTCTTCAGCAAGCGCCTGGGGTAGAAAAGAATCAAGAAGCATGGTCCTCCCTGGGTCCAGAAAGGAAATTCAACATCAAGGCTGTCCTGAAAGATAACATGGGAAGAGGGGGTCGTTAGTGATGGGTGGGGTTTTGGCTTCCAGGCCCCCGGAATGCTAAGCCTGCCTTCAAAGCTGTGTGACACTGGCCCAGTGACTGCACCACTCACATCCTCAGCATTAGCCACTGTGCAGTTCTCAAGAAAGCACAGATGAACCAGCTTGGAGCACAGCGTCTGGCCCGTGAGCTGGCAATAATCACAAACTATCTCCTTGCTGCCCCGTTTGCTTGCTGCTCCTGCTGGCTCTGATCACACTAGAGAGAATAGGAGGCTAATGTCTTGAGCAGGAAGGATCTGTTTCCAGCGGGGAGGACCTGGGCCATGCACTGATGCAGGTGGGGGTGGAGCCAGAGGAGGTGGGGAGTGGCTCTGGCCCAAGACCCATCTGTTTGGTTTGCTCCAGGCCTGAGCGCTGGTTTCAGGAGTCTTCATCCAAGCACTAAATCCGCCTAATTGGTTTGAAAAGCACTGGGTGGATAAACATCCCGCCAGCCCACCACTGTAATAACACCAGTGACATTTATGCCTGAGATGAAGAATGCAGGATGAATAGCGATGAGACCCCAAGTGCCCTACCATGAAAGACAGCCCAGACCAGGTTCCTCCTGAGCCAAGAAACACCAGCCTCCTGGGCTGGAGGGGAAGGAGGGTGGAAGGTGGGCGACGGTAGGGAGGCAGAGGTGCTGTAGGCAGGGATGATGCCCACAGGGGCATCTGGGCAGTTAATGAAGGACCTGCAAGCTGAGATAGGAAGCAGACAGAATCTGTCTACAGCATGGAGAAGAGGAAGGAACATTAGGATATGCTGGGAAAAGGACTTAACTCCTTTGAGTGTTGGGTCCCGTGCCTAAAAGAGAAGTACCACTCAACGTTTGGGGCCAGGAAATGAGAGAAATAAACTAGGAACCTGCCACCCTGCAGGTATTCCAGGATTGTAAAGGCCTTCCTTCTCTTATAGTTTTTCTTCATCCTGACCCTCTTGCTCCCAGAACTGCCTCTTTGTTTCTGCTCCAATGAGTTCAAGACTTCACGTGTCCAAGGGTAGGTGCCAGCCACCCACTCATTCACGAGCACTATCTCTTCCTCGAGTCCTCAGCTATGCTTTGACTGCTGCCATGTGGCGGGTTCTCTCCAGGAGTCAGCCTACAAAGATCAATCAGAGCTTGCTCCTGTTCTGGTGTGGCTCTCGGGTGGATGGAGGAACCTTGCACTGTATCAGGCAGGGCCCCCAAAGAAACAGATGGTGCACTCCGAGGAAGAGAATTCCAGGAGGATTCGTTTACAAACCAGCGGCTGTCAAGTTGATTCTGATTCACGGCGGCAGTGGCATGTGTGCCAGACCGGGCCTGTACTCCCTCAGGCTTTCAGTGGCTGATATTTTGAGGAGTAGATCACAGGGCCTTTTGAAGCAAGAATCCTGGTGGCTCTGCCGGATAAGCGTTGGGTTGGTGTGTTAGTCTGGGTAGACTGGAGAGAGAGACTAATTCATAAATACGCACATGTGAATAAGAAAGAGGTTTATATACAAGAGGAAATGAAGATTGAGAGAACATCCTGAAATTAGTCCATATGTCTGACAGCAATCCACAACATCCTTTTCAGACTCATGAAACACATGCAATGATGCTGAATGCAGGAAGACCACATGTCAGTGGGGAGACAGTCCTTGGATCCAGTGGTGGTCTAAGCATCTCAGTGCTGGCAGGGGTCTTTGCACAGCTGCTTCTTCACCTAGGGCTACATCAGGGTGGGTCCATGTGGCTTCTCCTCAGGGATGTCTCAAGGGAAGTCAGCCTTGTCAGTTGAGCGTCTCCAAGGGAGGGAGCTGAGAGAAATAGTGTCTCCCCCCTCAAAGAAGGAATGACCACATTTTTCAGAATTCTCAGGAGTAGACCATGTCCACACAGAGGTCTCATTGCCTATCTCCAGACGGACTGGCTAGACTCTAGCCCTACACTCTTAATCCTCACATTGATGCCGGATTAGGTGACTGCCACAGCCGGTAACCACAAAATCAGCGGTTCAAACCCACCATCTGCTTGACGGGAGAGAGATGAGCTTGTCTGTTCCTGTGAGGATTTGTGGCCAGGGAGAGGTGGAGAATGGTGAAGCATTCATCTGGGGAGGCAGAAACTAGACCTCTAGCACAAACAGGGATCATGCAAAGGGCTCATGAGCTCAGCTGCTAACGCAAAGATTGGCCGTTCAAGTCCATCAGAGGCACCTCAGAAGAAAGACTTGGAAAACTATTTCTGAAAAGGCAGCCATTGAGCAGCCTGTGGAGCAGGGTTCTACTCTGATACACTGGGGTCATCCGGGGATGGAGACTTCTTGATGCTCAAGTGGTTAATGGTCAGAATAAAGAGCCAGGGTGTCTGAGAAGGAGGTGATAGGCGCCCATGATTCCCGTGTCTCCCACTCCACTCAACTTCACTTCATTGCCAAGTTCAAAGAGCTGGAGTTGCATTCCCTGGGTTGTCTGCCCCCAGTCCATCACTCACAATATATGAGTGGCACCCCACTGAAATCTGATGGGGACTTTCTATTGCCTTCAAGATAAAGACCAAGTTCTTGAGTTTGGCAAGCAAAGTCCTACATGAACTGCCCTCCTTTTTTTGGGGGGGGGCGTTATTTTCCCTCTCCATGACAATTTCTTGTTCCCTTCCCCAAACTCCTTCTCCTTCATCCTTTGTTGTATCGACAATCAGATGTTTGCTTTTCTTAGCATACCCAATACCTAAGTCTTTGAACCTGCCATCTCTCACCTTCACTCTACCATTCTCCCCTCTCCCTCTCCCTAGTCCCTTCCCAGCCTGGGACAATCTTGTCCTTCACTCTTTGTCTGATAAACTCTCAGCTGACCTTAAAACCATCTTGGCCTACTTAAACATTCTGAAAGCTCTAGAGAATAGACTCAGACCCACGTATAGACCCACGTATCCACCACCTGTAGCTGATAAATGTTGATGGTGTGCCATATTTGTGTCAGAGTTTTTGGTATAAAAATAAATAAAATATCCCAAATCCAACAAAAACATCTGGTGCTCTTCTTCCTGTTCGTGTAACATGGTTTTTAGGTTAGAGGATGTCTTCTTTGTCCCCGTGTCTCCATGTTTGTCAGGGAATGTATCCGTATGCTAGTTGTGAGTCCCTGTCTACGTTGTCACTGAGATAATAGAAGAAACGGCTTCCATTTGTTCAATTCAGAAACTGTATGCTACTGTGCCACGGAGAGCCCTTTATAACTTGCTTTGTGCACTCAGTGTTATGTGGGTGTCTTGTTTTGATTTTGTTATGTTGACTCAGTCTCAGGAGATTTTATTAGTGGATGGCCTCCTTCCAATGACCAGAATCAAGGAATGATATCTGGTTCACATTGCCTTCAGAAGAGTGGCTTTCACAAAGATTTGATAAGCACCCGGAATTACAGTCACTTCCAAGTCTCCTTGCAGCTCCTGACCTCAGTATGGCAATAGGAGTGCTCACATCTCTGTGATCAGATTGGGAGGGAAGGAATCTCACTGGGGACTGAAGTGGAATGGTGGCTGCTGCTACAGCCTTTGCTGCCCACCTGGGGTTGAGAATTGGTGGTGGGGGTGGGGTGGGATGTCTCCTCCTACATTTCCATGGGACCCATTGTTATTTGGAGAGCTCTAGCAGCTACCTTAAACCCTTTCATCTGTCTTGCAATTTTGACTCCTTCCCCATGCCTAATCTCAGTACAGTTTTGAACAAATTTCCTGGAATTACATAGACTTGACCTCTCATATGAAATATCACAACTTATTTATCCATGTTTTTGACTGGGTTATTTATAGAAACAAAGCCAGTGAGATATGTGCATCTATCTTGAACAGTTTATATATGTATGTATGTATGTATGTGTGTGTGTGTATATATATATATATATATATATATATATATATATATATAGAGAGAGAGAGAGAGAGAGAGAGAGAGAATAAGGAAAAATACAAGGAAGGCTATTCCAGGCAGAGAAAGGTCTGGAACATTAGAGGATGTGGGAAGTAATTCAGACTGGTTGTTCTGTAAAGTGTGGCTAGAAGGGTGGTCAGAGAGGAGGATGAAAAATGAGGTGAGTCAAAATGGCAGATGACTTTGTGATTCCAAAAAGGATCTTGAAGCAGATCCTGGTGGCACTATAAACCTTTCAGCAGGTGCCCACTGGCCCAAGTGAGACATGGGTATTCAGTTAGGTAGACTGAGAAGCAGCCTTTTGGCAGATGGTATCAATGGTAGAGACCACCCTCAGGGAAGAGAGATGGCATGATTTCAGGAGAACATTGTTGAGCATGTGAACATATTGCCCCGTTCCGGGATGCGTTAGGCCAGGTTGGCTAGAGAAACAAATTCAGTGACTAGAGAAGCAAATGTAGGTGGAAGAAAGAGCTTTATATCAAAATATAATTATGCATCGATAAAACACCCCAGCCCTGTCTAACTCAAGTCCCTAAGCCATACGCTAGTCCATAAGTCCCATCTTAGACTCACACAGTCACGTGCAAGATGCAGCAGGTAGGCAGATCATAAGCTAGTGTGCGCAAAGTCTTGTGGATTCAATGGTGGGGGCATATCTCCAAGCCTTTGGCAGGTCTCAGAGAGGCTTGCCACCAGGAAGGTGAAGGCAGAGAGAGAGAGGCGGTGGTTTCCGGGACCTTCTTTATGAGAAAGCCAGACCCATAAGGAGCCACCATCAGCCTGTGACCTGATTGACAGGCTAGACTCCACCCTTACGGTTTTACATATCTTCAAGTTGGGACTATAAGAAAGATACAAGAATGGTGACTTCTGAAGTGGCAACCCCCTGACAGATAAAACTCTTGATCTCCAAAGGGTTGACTGTCACATGTTCTTATGAGGGAAGCCAGGGGGGTACCTGGGTAACCTAAGTTTCATTTTCATCCCTTCACTTTCCACTTCAGTCCAGCATGAAGTACATGCTTTTTTCTTAGTCTCTAGAAATAGCACAGAAGTCCTCCCCACTGCCAAGCCTGAAGGTGCTGGTGTAAACCAAACCTCCTCTTGTCCATTCATGAGCATGCCCAACTGGGCCAACTCAGAGTCTTTTGGGGATGGGAGAGACTGAATCTCTCACCTGAACCATTTCTATCAGTCCTTCCTGAGAGTGAATTAGATGGGTCTACCAGTGTCAGTAAGGAATCCTGGCAGAGTCGTGGTTGAGCATTGGTCTGAGATCCACAGGGTTAACAGTTCAAGACCACAGCAAGCTCTGAGGGAGAAAGACTGATTTTCCACCCCTGTAAAGAGTTAAAGTCTTGGAGACCCACGGGGAGGTGACATGAGTCAGCACTAACTTGATGGCAGTCACAGCTAGTAATTTTTAAAACCAGGCTGACTGCCTGGACATCCCCATGCAGAGGATTTCCCCTGGAGTTTGACTGAATCCCAACGTGTGGAAATTGGAAGGGATGCCTTGGTGTAGTCATCTAGCCTTATTACTTTACTTTTTTCTTATGGGGAGAGACTTTCTTACAATTAGACTATTAGTCAGGGAGAATCTCAAAAGTAGAATCTTGAGTCTGTATTCTCTCCCTAAGCAGCTTCTGCTTGGTCCTTCTTGAATTATTGGCATCTTCAGAAGAAGCACTTTATGTACAGCTTGCTTTTTAAGGTGCTACTTGAAATACATGTACTAATCCCTGTTCACATGAGCTTACCAGGCACTTTTAAACCATGTTAGGTCTATTTCTAAATTTACTAAAGGAAAGAGAAAAGAAAAAGATGAGAAGAGAATGGGAAGGAGGGAAGGAGGGAGGGACAAGCCTACAGAACAGGATTTGATCATCTTTCATCAACAGCCATGCTCCGGGCTTAGGCTCCTGACTCCCTGCCTCACTCTTTTGGGATGGTTGAAGGACCATTAGACTTAGTTAGAAAGATACTGTTCAGTATCTGGTAGTTAAGTGTTCAGTTGGATTTCTTTGTCATGCCAACAGGAGTTGGAGGAATTGTAGGTACTAAATGGTGGTGTTTCTCTACAACTGGACTGTTCTAGATAAATAGGTATACCACCAATATTTCAATTAGCAGCTGGGTGCTAAAATGTAATACTACCAGGATTGTCTTTATATATATAGATATAGATGAAGATACAGATATAAACATTGACATAGATATGTATGTTTTATATACATATAAAATCACATATATACACATGTAAATCACACCTCCCCTCCAAAAAAAAATTCCACACTGCCATTGAGTTGATTACAGGGCACAGCAACCCTATAGGACAGAGTAGAACTTCCCTGTGGGTTTTTGAGACTGTAACTCTTTATAGGAGTATAAAGTCTCATCTTTTTCTTATGGGGCACCTGGCGCTGTCAAACTGCCAATTTTGTGATTACCAGCCCCAAATGTAATCCACTATACCCCTATGGGTAGAGAGAGATACAGAGTTATTGACAGAAACACATGCAGAGACATGTTTATTTGAAGGAATTGACTTATGCTATTCTACAGCATTCACTTGAAAGGCCAAGTAAAATATTTCAAAAAATTGATGCAGTCCTGGAAGTGCTCACTAGTTTATAAGACGGCAGGTGTAAGACAGTTACCTGGCCAACTTGCTTGAAGAGTTATGGCCATTCCAAAGTAAGACAACTCAACAGGCTGTGGAAATAATAGTAAATGCAAGCGCATTTTAGTTGAAGATCACTTAAAATTTGGTTGTAGTGGTCCATGGACCATTGACAGAAATTCTAGCTGAATTCAGAAGGGGACATGGAATGAGGTACACCATCAGTGACATCAAGTGAATCTTTGCTGAAAGCTTATGAGAAAAATGTTTACCTATGCTTTATTGATCCTGCAGAAGCACTTAACTGGGGATCCTAACAAATTATGGTTAGCAATATGAAAACTATCAATTCTGCAATACTGTATTATAGTCATGCAAAAACCTGTACATAGACCAAGAAGCAGTCATTTACATGGAATAAGAGAACGATACATGACCTAAGATCAGGAAAGATGTGCATCAGGCTTGAATCCTTTCACCTTACTTAGTCTGTATGCTGAGCAAGTAATCAAGAAGTTGGACTATATGAAGAAGAATACAGCATCAAGGTTCATTACCAACCTGGGATAGTGGATGAAACAGTTTATAGGCTGAAGGCAAGGAGGGCTTGAAACATGTGCCGGTGAAGATTAAAGACTACAGCCTTCGGTATGGGTCACAACCCAATGCCCCAAAGCCTTATTATCATGGGACCAATAGACAACATCATGATAGATTTAACAAGATTGAAGCTATCAAGGATTTCATTTTACTTGGATCTATAGGCAACACTCATGGAAACAGTAATCGAGAAACCAAGTGACATGGTGCACTTGACATCTGCTGCACAAGGTCTTTAAAGGATTGAAGAGCAACACATCTAACCTGGAGGATTCAGGTGTACTTGACCCAAGCCCTGGTGTTTCCAGGCAAGTTTTATGCATGGGGAAGCTAGGCAATGAGGATGGGAGACTATAGAGGAATTGATGCAGGCAAAGAATAGACAGTATCACTAAGTCTGAGAAGAAGAAACAAAGCTATGTTGGAAGAAGTACGGTCAGAATGTTCCTCAGAAATGAGGATGATGAGACATTGTCTCAGGTACTCTGGACAAGCTCTCAAAAGGGACCAGTGCCTGATAAAGAAGATCATGCTTGGTGAAGGGGAAAGTCAGTGATTACGAGGAAGATCATCAACAAGATGGAGTTTCCAATGGTTGCAACAATGGCCTGACGATCATTGTGAGGTGATGTGGGACCAGGACGTGTTTCAGTCTGTTATACTATACATAGGGCTGCTAAGAGTTGGAGCTGAATTAATAGCACTTGACCACATTGCGAGAGCTGGTAAGTCCAAAGTCCATAGCCTAAAACTTTGGCCTGAAATCTATAGGCCTGGGGACAGAAGGTGGAAACTCAAGGCAGGATACCTGTGTTACTGTATTGAGACAGAATTCTTTCTCTCTCTGGTCATCTTAGTTTTTCTCTTAAGAACTTTAACTGATTAGAAACAAACTCTCATTATGGAGGGTAATCCCCTCAATTAGAATCAACTTATGGAAATGTTAGTCACATGTAAATTCCTTCAGAATCCAACATCTAGACTTCTGTTTGACCAAACAACTGGGCCCCATGGCCTAGCCGAGTGGACACATAAAATTAGGCCTCATCCTTACAGACCCTAACAGGCTACTGGAAGTTGGGGCCTGCGCTGGGCATCTCTTTCCCTCACATGTGAGGGTGAGCGATTTAAAATCTTCAGAATCCTCCTACAAACTTCTCCTGCCACGTTAGCTTCAACAAATGACCTCAATTCCAACATCTCAGAGAAAATAAATACCACGGAACAGCAACTCCCTCAACTGCCTGGTACAACACCTACAAATTAACCTGGAGTTAAACTAATCTTTTCCTCTTTCTCCCTTGTCAGTGCCTTATCTTTCACTTGTGGTCTGAATCCCTTCATTTTTCCCCCAAGTGAAGAGTCTATTCTATCGACTATCCATTCAGAAGAAAGCAGAGTCCACAAATCTTTGTCCCTTGCTGAGTCCCCTGTGTCCAAGCATGTACCGGGCACATCATGGTGCTGGAGAAGAAATAGTGGTTGAATGATTTCCCCCTTCCCTGCATTCAGCCTCTTTCTCTCCATTGATCATCCACACCAGTATCTAAACCTGCTCAAGGTTCTTTCATCCTTTTAAATTCAACCCCAACAAAAACCTCTCAATCTATTTCACCCTCCTTTCTCGATACAACCCTGTATCTTTCTTCTCCAACCCAGCACATTAAAACACAAAACAAAAGTTGGTTGTGTATGCTATAGGTGGAAGCTTACATAGAAAATGTACTTCTTCATCGATAGTTCAAGCACAAATTGTTGAATGACATTGGCTGTGACCTCCATCCTACCTCAGCCCACCTTGTATTATTCATCAGCATTCACTGGTCCCTCCTATGCTCTCATCAGGGGTCCCCCACAATTGCTGACCCTTTTCTCTCACATGGTTGATCATCTTGAGTGTGTGGCTTCTCATCGTTTGGTTGATAGTCCCACCTATTGTGTGACTGGAAGGTAGATTCTGCAGCCACAATTTCAAATTAGAAGACTGTCTCTGAGCAGTAGTCTCAGGGAGTTCTTTTAGCCTTTTTCTGACCAGTAGTCTGCTTTTGTCCTTTAAGTAAACAAACAAACATTAAGTCGTGTTCTACTGTTTTTTTCCAACCCATTCTAAACCCCTTTCTTGTGGTCTTGGCCAGAGTGACTGGTAGGGGCAGTTGTGCCCCTGCTAGTTTTTCTGGTCTCAAGTTTGAAGGGGCTTTGGCTCATGTTAGGCCACTTTGGATTAATTAGTTCCTTGAGTTTTCATTTTTTCCTTTGTTCTTTCTTGCTCCAAGGCTGCTCACAAACTTTTAAGACCCTAGATGGTAGACACTGGACTAGAACGTAGGCCATTGTCTTTATGGACAGTGCCTTGCCAATTAACCCAGATGACCCCTGAGCTCTGACCCTTAGACAGTGATTTAGTCCTAATCTATAAGTAGCTTCCATAACTGTTCCCCGATAGGTTCTATAACACATATGAGTAAGTGTGTAGCTTTATAAATATGCCGATAGAAATATCCACCACCCTCAATATGTGTGCACAAAAAAACATGCTCCTGTGTGACCCGCTCACCTGTTTAGAAAACATGTATTGATTTACGCATGGAGTCACAAACTACCAGGTATCACTGCTGCTCTAGGACTGTATACACACACACACACACACACACACACATGCATTTGTCCTTTGATCGTGTATTCTTCTTTTTCCTTTGACTTGGTTACACTGTGCTGCTTTACCCAGCAGTGTGCGTTGCTCTTCCTTCCCCAGGACTAACGCTTGTCTACCATCTATTTAATGATTTCCCCCCGACTCCACCTTCCATCCCTGATGACCATTAAACACATTTCTTTCTGTGTGTGAATTTGTTACTGATTTTGCATAGCAGTGGGCTGACATATCTGATCTCTGTCTTTTGTGTATGACTTACTTCGTTCAGCATGTCCTCAGGTCCATCCATGCTGTGTTGCACTGGGCAGATTCGGATGATCACTAATGCTGTGTAGTATTGTATGCATGTACGACAGTTTGTTTATCCATTTATCCATTGATGGACAGTTTGGGCTATTTCCTTCTGCTTTCTCTTGTGAGAAATGCTGCAGTATTGGTGTGCATATGTCTCTTCCTGTGACTACTCTGATTTCTGTAGGATATATAATTTGGAAGAGTATTGCTGAATCATAAGCCCTGGCTATTTCTAGCTTTCTAAGGAAGCACCATGCCAGTTTCCATAGTGGTTGTATGACTTTGTGTTCCACCCGCTGTGCATAAGAGTCCCAGTCACCCCCAAGCTTTGCCAGCATTTGATCTCTGTTGTATCAATCAGTGCTGCTAGCGTCAGGGAGAGGTGGTTATCTCACTATAGTTTTGATTTGCATTTCTGTAATGGCCACTGATGCCAGAGCACCCTTTCATGTGTTTATTATTAGCTCAAGGTTTTTTTTTTGTTTTTTTTGTTTGTTTGAAGTGTCCACTCATTGTTGCTCATGAGTCTACTCAAGTCTCTGCCCATATTTAAATTGGATTACTTGTCATTTTGCTGTTGCGGTATAGAAGTTTTCTATAAAGTTTAGAGGTTATGGTTATGTTATGGCCCAAACAACCTTCCTCGCCTCTGTCGGTTTCCTTTCTATCGTGGGATACGCATGCTGTGGTCCTTGTTGTCTGGTGCTTCAAGCTGACCCCAGCCTTCCACACAGCAGGAACATACCTGTCGCGATACTGGATCCCCTGTGTCAGTCACTGTGTCCATTCCTTCCCCTTGATCATCTTCGTCCTTTATGCACATCTCCCACTTCACCAAGCATGGTGTCTTTCACCGGCGACAGGTCTCTAATGCTAACACAACACATCCATCTTGCTTCTAAGAAGCATTCTGGTTGTACTTCTTCCAAGACAGAAGTTTTGGTTCTGTCAGCCACTGATATGTTCAGTGTTCTTCACCAGCACCATAATTCAGATGCAGCCATTCTTCCGCCATCTTCCTTACTCAGTGCCCAGCTTTCCTGTGCACACGAGGAGACAGAAACTGCCCTAGGCTAGGAGCACTTTAGTCTCATAGTGGCATCCTGGCTCTTCAGTGCTTTAAATTGATCAACACGCAACAGATTGTCTCAGTGCAATGCATTGTTTGATAAACACAGTTGTCTCATTTTTAGGAGATTGCAGTTAGCTAGCATATCTCTGCTGCTTCCACATGATTAGCCACATTTGGTATTCTATTTATGCTGCATATTAAAACCCTTAGTGTTTTGTGAGGTTTTTTTTTTTCCATAATCTTCATGGAAGTTTTAGGCTTTGCAGCTAGACCTTTGATCTTTGCATAGTTAGTTCTGGTGGGTGGTTTAAGATATGGTTCCTGTCTTGTGTTTCTGCACATGGATGTCCAGTTTTCCCATTATTACCATTACAATCATTCTCTTCTCCATTTATTGGGCTTGAGTCCTTGTCAAGGATCAGCTGTCCAAAAGTGGATGGGTTTTCTTTTGAGCCTGCAGCTTTGTTCCACGTGTTCTATGAGACTGTTGTTACCAGTGCTGGGCTGCTGTCGATTTTGTTGTTAATGAGACTTTATGGCTTTCTTTGTTTTTTAAAAACTGTGATGAGTCATCACACACCGCCTGTGAGTCAGTCTGACTCGTAGCACCCCAACTGAAACTGCCTCGGCCGGGTTTCTGAGACTGTAAGTCTTTACAGGAATAGCTAGCCTCATCTTTCCCTTGAGGAGCAGTTGGTAGTTTCAAACTGCCGACCTTGGAATTAGCAGCCCAGTGTACAACCCACTCTGCCACAGGGCTCCCTATTTCCTTCATCGCTACCCTAGCTTTTTGTCTCCTAAAGTTTAAAAGAGTCTGTTAAGTCCTGGTCTCGACGTCGTGTCCTCTCAGAATGGGGATTCTGTAACTGCACTATCTACTCCCTCTTGGTGTTTAGCTCTTGTACGTTATACATTTATACACTGATATCTCTAGCTCCATATTCTCCCTCTGGGAGCTTTGCTTGGTTTTTGAGACTCCTTTATCTTGGCTGGTAGCTGGGCGACGCTATCGTGTGTCTCAATCTCAGGTTGTTGCTTGATGCTGTAATTCCTCTGTTTGAAGACTCCCTGTAATATTTCTTGGAAGGTGGGTCTGGTTTTCACAAACGCTCTTGATTTCCGTTTATCTGGAAATGTCCCATTCTTTTGCTGCCTCTGTGAATAGGAGCCCTTATTTGTGAGAGGCCCTTCCTGTTTTTCAAAAGACACACACACACACACACACACACACACACACACCAAACTCTTGTTGGGATTCTCTAACAGCCTCGTAAGGCGCGATAACTGCCGTGACTGCCAGCCCACAGACAAGGACAGGGAGGCTTAAGTGGATGAATGTGACTTAACCTAGGTCAGGCAGCTAATAAACATAGGGCCCAGGATTTAAGCCCCCAAGACTTTTGATTCCTCACCCAGACCGTGTCCTTCTCTGCCTTGGGTCTCCCCTCCATCACTACCACCTGCCCTTCTGCATGGAGACAAAGACCTGGCCTCCAGGAGCCCAGTCGGGATGCCTGGTCCCTGCACCTGAGACCCAAGCATGTTGAGAGGGAGGCTGGCTAGCCTCCCCTCAGATGCACCTGTCCGAGATGGGCCCACTGGTGCTGATCCAGAGTGACCAGGGTATGGGGACGCATCACTGCCAGCTCGCCTTGCTTCTTCAGGGCAGTTGCGTCCACTTCCCCCGTGAACGGCTGATCAATCGCTGACGTGAGTAAAAATAAGTGAAGAGGAAGGACAGAGATGAATGAGGTGGGCATCCGTGGGGACGTGGCAAAAAGGAGACGCGGGCGGCAAGTCTTTAGGCTGAAGGAAGACCTGTCAGAGAAGAAAAACTACTGCTGCTCAGAGCCTCTGGTGTCCTGGTGCCGCACAGAGCACGTGCTGCCTGCCATCTCCAGCCTCGCCGCTTCCTTCCGTCCCTGATTAATAAAACCAGCACCGCCAGCTCAGACATGCCACAGCCTCGGTGCGGGCTCCATCAAGCCCACCATCTGTTTGTAATCGGTTCTCTGCTGCCCCTTTGATTGCAGTTTTGCCCGAGCCTTGTCATGATGGGTCCCCGTAGGACAGACACACATCTGGGCTGCTTCCAAAGGCGCTCAAGGGCCATCAACCTGAAGATGATCTTGGCAGTGGGCTCTTTCCTCACCCAAGGTCACAGAGTATTGCTGGGGCTGAGGAGAGCAGCGAGAAGTTGGATGGCCTCACCCTGACCCAGAGGGACTTTCTAGTAGCACGTGGGGGTGGGGACACTCCCTTCCCTGGGCTCGTCGTAGCTGGGCAGTCGATGAAAGTGGTTTAGCTTCTCTGGGTCTTGGTGTCTCCTCTGCACAAGATCAGCCTCCTAGGACTCCCTGGTCTAAAAATCTACAGAGTCTGCATGACTTCTTGCCCCAAGTTTTTATGGTGGTGAAATTACTCATGGTCACACCTTCACCCACACCACTCCCACATGCACAAGTCAATGGCCCCGAGTGCATTCTCCAACTTGGCCCTTCAGCATCCATGTTCCCCTCTGACACAGTTCACTGCATCAACCCAAGGCTTCTCCCAGTCCCACCCAAACAAGACCAAATGACACCAGACCAAGCAGACTCCCTCCACTTGGGTCTCTTCCCTTCCATCCCTGGCACGGATCAGTTACCTTGAGCATCTCTATTATGTGTCCTTAGAAGTGTCGTATGCAGAGTTTTCCCTTTGACCATTCACTTGTGCAGCTCAGCATGGCGCTGTCCAGGTTCAGCTGCGGTGTGGCCTGCACAGGGACTTCACTGCTCTTTAGGGCTGTGAACCAGCCCACTGTGTGCACATATCACATTTTGCTCACCCGTTCGTGTGCCTATGGGCATTTCAGGAGTGGGCTATGATGGAGGGTGTTTCACGGAACACTGGAACGTTGGCTTCTCTTTGTGTTCTGGTTTCCCTGTTTTCTGGGTATACAGGAGGGTTGGGATGGCTGGATGGAACAAATTCTTCTTTTCCCTTTCCAAGGTGTTGTAGTCATGGCGCTATAATTGGTCATGGTTTATGGTCCATATTATGATCTAGAACAGCAGTTCTTAACCTGTGGGTCATGACTTCTTTATGGGTGAAATGACTCTTTCTTTCATGGGACCCTTGGTAAACATATAAATATTTCACAATACATAATTACGTATTTTTCTGTGATTAATCACTATACTTTAATTATGTTCCATTCGTAACAATGAAAACATCTCCCCTCCTGCGTATATCAGATTATTTACATTATGATTCATAACAATAGCAAAATCACAGTTATGAAGTAACAACAAAAATAGTTTTATGGTTGGAGGTCACCACAACATGAGGAACTGTATTAAAGGGTCACGGTATTAGGATGGTGAAGAACCACTCATCTAGAAGTCAGAGGCAGGGGTGACAGAGCTGGGCATGTTGCATAATATGGCAAAAGGGACTTTGCTGATGTGATGACATTAAGGATCTAGGAAGCCTATGTGATGAGAGAAGCTGTGAATTCTTTCCCCAGAGCCTTCAGGAGCAATTACCCCACATGGCTTCTCCACGTTAGGGCAGTTAGATCCATTTGGGATTTCTGACCTCCAGAAATGTAAGAGATTAAGACGACGCTGTGAGCTAATTTGTTACAGCAGCAGCAAGAAACTAACACAGCACTTACCAATACAATTTTATTAATAACCAGATGCAGTTGCAGACTCAACTTTGTTTCCTGGTGACCGTGTGGGTCTCCCAGTAGAACCCGGAATCCGGGGGTGTTCAATGGCTGAGTTGTCAGAAGTAGCTTGGCAGGTCTTTCTTAATGAAGTGTCTCTGGGTGGACTTGAGCTTCCAGCCTCCTTGTGAGCAGCCAAGTGCATGGTGTAGTGGTAGGACTCTCTCACACAGGAGATCAGGTTAGAATCCCCTGACCATGCATGTGATACACAGCCACCACCTCTCTGTCACATGTGACTCATATTGATGTGATATTGAGCAGGTGTTAGAGAGGTTCCAGACTGAGATGGGCTATGAAGAAAGGCCTGGCAATCTACTTCCCAAAACTAGGCAGTGGAAACTTTATAGATCACAGTGGTCTGATCAGAAACGGATCACGGGGACAGCACCGCATCTTCTTTTGTACACGAGGCTATCAGGAGTCAGTGGGCAATTCTGTGCTATAAACCACTAGAACAACAATCTTATCAACGGTGCAAACATGGGTGTGGGGGGGTGACACCTGGAGAATCAAACTCAACATCCCCCCAAGGCCTATTCTTATGAGGTGGAGGAATAGACTCTGGGCCAATATGAAGTGTCATTACCCATCAACCTTCGATATCAATTTAGATAACAGCTAACCTCTCCACTCTCTTCTCTGCTGAGTTAATAAAAAAGTCATTGCAAAAGTCACCCAGAACTCAGATCACACTCATAATTCTGGGCTTTGGTAGATAAGTTAATAGGTTATAATTCAGGTTCAGAAATGCTTAAGACACTGTTGGTCAGATAAGACATACCTAAAGTCAGGCCTCTCTTTCTCTCTCTCTGGTTATTGAATTCCTAGCCATGTTGACCCTTGGTGTCTGTCTTGCTCTGGCAATGTCACAAAGTTCGTTGAAGGCTCTCAAGAAAAGCATAAAGGACATATCACTCCACCATCAGTCTTAGCTCAAAGGCACTCAGCATGAGTTTAGCAAACCTCACACTCCCAATTAAGTATCTAGGGACACCCTACTCCTCTCTTGCTCAAAGGCATTCAACTTTACTCACTCTGTGGGCTTGAAGGCCAACACTCCACCTCGTGCTCTGGCTCTTGCTTCTGATGCTGCCACTCCTCGTTGCTTTCTGCAACGATAGATAGGGACATTGGGATCCCAAGACAGGCTGCTTTCCTGGGCTCTTCTTTCTTGCTAACAGTGAGATAGACCTTCCTGTTTCTGAGATGGCGCCCTTTCTACCCAGTGGGAAAAGAGAATTGACTAATGCCCATCGCAGGCTTCCAAATATTTATGATCACAATTAATTCTGTCACCCATCACCCACAATGGAACCATATAATCCTGCCAGCATCTTCTTCCACCATATCTTATTCAGGCCCAATCAGCCTAAATCCACCCATTCATTAATGAAAGTTGCAAAGACTATGACTGGAAGACTCATCATCAAGCAAGTCACTGGACCGCAGTAAACAAAAAGCGCAATAGAGGGTACGGCACATTTTGAGGCTTGTAGGAAGCTACCTTGTCTAAAAATCATGGTCTGGGAGATGTCCTCATTAGTGATGGTCCCCTGCGACCTTGAAATGCAGGATGCTCGAGGGAAGCACTGACCAATATAAAGATGATATGAGCTAAGTAGGTCATTTTCCATTTCCTAGTGTCCTACAGAAGCCAGGGTGGTACAGTCATCACGTGTTGGCCTATGATTGATCTGCAAGGTCAACCCTTTATGAGAGAGAAAGGGGCTTTCTACTCTCAGTAGAGAATGGGACTCTCTACTCTCAGGAACAGCTGTAGTCTCAGAAACTCATAGAGGCACGTCTACCTGGTCCTGTGCTGAAAGGTTACAACGATGAACTGCTAAAAGCATCGGTTCATCAGACTCTTTCTAACTGACTCTGAGGGCACTCAGGATCCCTCGAAGGGCTGAGAGAGCCCTGTGTAAAGTGCACAAGTGACAGTCATGTGATTCTCCTCCTTGGGTCAAGTCAATAGCTTTCAGCTTTCAGCTAAAATTCCAGTGCACTGCCCACTGGCTGAAGGTGGAGGAGGGCATGCTGAGCTGAGCCAACAGTACCCAGTGGTTGGGCGGATATGGTACCTGCTGCTCCATAACTTGCTTTTCATATACTTGCAAATATCTATGGGGATCACCTCAGGTATGTTTTCATCTTTTTCAAGTACCTACTTTTGAACGGCAGTAAACCAATAATTATGCCATAGTTATACATTACTTTAGGCCATTGCATTTTCCTTTATAGCCAGCAGGATAGGTGAGTCCCTGATGGTCAGTCCCCACAGCTGGCTGTGGAGTGGGAACCAGACTCCAGGAGGCCCAGAAGGTCCTGGATCATTTCACAGCATTGCTTCTAATGCCCTCTGGGCTATGGGTGAAGCAAACAAACAGACAGACATTTGGAGATATTTTGGAGTTTAAGTAAAATATTTAACACGAGCTGGTGAATCCCGCCCCTGGCATATCTCAGGCACCTCATCCTGGGAGATCTTGTTGAAGGAGGCTTCTGCTGAATAGTTGAGATGCCCAAACTTGTACATCCTACTGCCCTGCTCTACGCCTGGCCTACTGTGTTCGTCCAGGTATGCCTTCTCTGAGGATGCTACCCTGCTCCCAAAGTTGGATGTCAGCCTTGTCCTACCCCCGTCATCTCCTCAGATATCTCACCCAGTCCACACATGCTACCACGTAATTCTTACCCCCAGATCCCAGATTGACCTAGCTCCACTCATTGCAATTCCCCAAAGTTGCTCACCACACAATCTCCTGGGCTCCAGATCCCAGCCAGGGCAGCACCATAGCTAAACCACTCACAGACTCTGAACCAGAACAATGAAACTGGATTAGGTCTCCCTGCAGGCAAAAACTGACTCCTGGACCAAGTCAGGTGGAATACAGTGGAAGCCAGCCCTTCCTGGGGCTGCTGTCCATTCACCAGCAAGCATCCGTGGAAAATAGCCCTGGAGCTGGTCCACAGGGAGGGGGTGAGGGGCTTGATTCCCCTCCAAACCAGCCTTTGGAAAGTCTCTTTTAATTCAGATGATTCAGGTAACCACACAGTTCTGGATTCACCCTTACAGAAAGAGAGCCCACCCTAATCCCACCACCCCAAATTCAGCATAGTACCCCGATTGATGCACCCCTTTTCTGATCTGGCTTTCTCACTCTCATCTGTCTTGAATGAAGCACAGTCAGATTCCTCCTTAGAAGTAAAAATGGCAAGATTGTGTCTCATGCCCCTTGAGCATCCTCTCAAGAGAGATCAAGCAAATGGTTGGGGACGGTCTTCATTCTTGGTAAATTAGAGGGGTCAGTGAAAAAGATAGATCCCTAAGGAGATAGATGACACAGTCTCTACAACAATGGGCTCTAGCGTAGCCATGATGAGGAGGACATGGAATGTCAAGGCAGGGTTCATTTTGTTTGTACACAAGGATGCTGTGAACAAGAACTAACTCAGAGGCACCTGACCATAGCCATGTTCCATCATCCAACAACCCATTCCCGTCAGTTCATTTTCTTGTGTTCAGCTGCATTCGTAATGTATAGGGAATGCTAACCTTAATCAACCTAGATCTGTGTGCTTTCCTTTTACCGTTTAGAACAAATAAACAAATCTTTATTGGAATGCAGCCCCATCTAATCACTCACATACTGTCTATGACTGCTTTCTCACACAATGGCCGAATCCGGCGATTGCAACAGAAATTGTATGGCCCACAGAGCTGAAAAGATGTACTGTCTGGATTTTTACCAAAGAAATTTGTCCATGATTTAAAACATTATAAAAATGTTCCCCGGTTAAAATGATTATTGACTACACGAAACGCTATCCAATGGACCTGCAGTTCTTAACACCAGTCAGGCAAGTATGTTGGTTCGGATAATCTCCCATCAAGATATTTGTATTTCTGTTATTTCTTTAGAAACAAAATCCAATGTCAAGTTTCAGTTTAAAACATCTGCTAAGGAGTCAGGATGCTTGAGGGCCAGAAGCGGTCTGTTTTTCCCTAGTGTTAGAAATCGAATCGACCTGCCTGGCACTTGGCCAAGGAGCATGGATGGCAATGTGGATTTGGTGCTGGGCTGCTCACTGCAAGGTTGGCAACTAAAATCCACCAACTCCTTCTGGGGAAAAAGGTGATGCTGGTTGCTCCTCTGAAGAGCTGAAGCCTCCAAAACCCTACAGTGGGTCACAGTGAGTGGCAATGACCTTGAGAGCAGTGGGCTACGGTTTGGGGTCCTTCGCAGACTGCTTCAGAAATTGGTTACTGAATTCCCGTAGCAGGAGATCTCCCTGTTTGGTTCAGCAGAGGCTGTCTGCCATGACCAACCCTTCTCCTTTTTCTTGGCAGTGTAGTGGTTACGTCTTGGGCTGCTAATCGCAAGGCCAGCAGTTTGAAACCACCAGCTGCTCTATAAAAGGAAGATGAAGCTTTCTATTCCCATAAAGAATGACCTGTCTTTGAGGGTGCTGTGAATCAGACTCGACTCCATCGCAGTGCAGCGGAGTCCTTGGAGGGAATCGGTCTCAAGGTGATGGGAAGCGTGAACGTGCTTCACTGCTGTCAAAAGGTTGAAGGCACGTTGGGAGAAAGGCCTGGTGATTTACTTCTGAAACAATGGCCTCGGAGAACCCCATGGAGCCCAGGTCTACTCTGATGCACACGCAGGGTGACCACGGCTCAGCACCAGCCCCGGGAAACTGGTGCTGGTTCAGTTCTCACCTCTATGTTGCCACCACAGCAATGTTTCCTCATTTCCTCATTCGTCCCATTTGCAATTCCCACACCTGCCAGCCCATCAAGCATCCAGAACAGTGTGTGTTAAGAAAACAAGAAGTGCAGGCCAGAAACCTACACAGATGATGGGAAAGAGACTGTGAGTCCGACTCCTCCCCTGGCACCCACACTAACACGGTGCCAGGTACCCCGGCCCTGAACAGCCTGCCAAGAGAAAGTATCCCTCTCTGCCCTTAGCCCCTGCCATTGGCCCTGCTGGCAATTTCATTTCCAACATTCCCTACATCCCTCTGGCTCCTCGGAAACTTCCCCCAGATTGGCTTCTGATTTACGGCATGCACAGGCTATTTCTATGGGAGAGCAGCTAATAAAAAAGGGGAAAAACTCTAAAAATGGATTTTTGCTGAACACTGCCTGCCAATGAGTTTCTTTAATTGCGGCATTAGGAACATATGCAATTACTTTCATCGAGTGGCCTGACACAGTCATTTGGACCTGAGAAGGAGCAGAGTCCTTCTGCAAGGCCAGCCGCCGGCCAAGGGACCTCACCCTGGTGTCTGATGCACATATTCCTCTCTCACAAGCCTGGCCTGGATCTCAAAGCTCGAGGGGGTCCCGTCAGGCGCTCCCTTCCCCTGCGACCTGTTTCTGCTGATGACCTGCTCTGCCTGAGAGGGGAGGGAAGAGCCAGCACAGACCCATTTTTAGGGTGATTTATCATTAAAAATCGCTCCCCAATGAGGAGCTTAAATCTCATGCTCTCCCCCTCTCCCCCTTCCCCGACTGGCCTTAATATTGCCTTCCAGCGCAGAACTGAGCAAGTTTCATCTGTTGATCTCCTGGTGGCCTTTTGGTAATTTAGAGATTTAGATCTTGTCTCCCTGTAATCTCCTCCCTTGCAGACTCACTCTCTCCAGTTCCGGTCCCAGCGCTTTGTCTGCTTTGAACGCTGGGCCTCTTACCAAAAAGAGGGCCTTGTCACAATACCAATAATGTAATGACAGCACAGGCTCAGTCACATGTGTTAACCACACACTGCCCGGCTAGAAGTCGCTGGAGCCACGAGACCAACAAGCCTATACGAAGCGCGCATCACTCGGTCAGAAGGTGCGGGTGGTCTAGCGGTGAGGAGTCAGGCTGCTTACACAAAGGGCGGCAGTTTGAACCCCACAGTGGCTCCTTGGGAGAAAGATGAGGCATTCTGCTGCCTTAACCTCAGAAGTCCACGGGGCAGGCCTACTCTGTCCAGGAGGTCACTATGAGTCGGAAGGCAACGAGTTGTACGAGTGTGCTCTGGCAGCTGAGATGGCTAGTGCCTCGTGCCTTACTCTCCTTGGGAATCCACAGAAGTTGTAAAGGCTGCAAGGACAGCTCTCATTTGATGGACAAGGAGATGAGAACACAGGGCATTCCAGTTAAACGGGGAGTGGAGGTCGAGCTCTGCTGGTTCTGAATTTTGGTGCACGCGGTATGTATTTAGCCTCAATTTTGTCATCGATAAACCGGGGCTGCTGGATCCTAGACCGCAGAGAGGTTACGAGAAGTCGAAGAGCCTCAGAGGGCAAGCATCTAGACACCTGCACAAAGAAGCCAATCAGGTGCTGCCAAGTTGACCCTGATGCACGAGGACCCCATAGATTGCAGAGTGGAGCAGCACCTCGTGGGCTTTGTCCATGACTATGAACTTTCCTTGACAAAAGATCGCCAGGCCTTTCTTCTGAGGCTCCACAGGGTGGTTTGAACACGACCCTTTTCAGTTCGTAGTTGAATAAAGATTCACTGTCTGTACCACCCAGGGATTAAAATGACTTTACGGTCCATATACTTTCTTTAGAGGAATCCATGCATTTGAATTACGGTGCTGGTGAGGAATATTGAGAGGACCTTAGATTGCCCAAAGAGCAAACACCTTTGTCTTGGGAGAAGTGCAGACAGAATGCTCCCTAGATGCAAGGGTGGTGAGACTTTATCCCTCGTGATTTGGACATGCTGTCAGGAGAAAGCAGTCCCTGGAGGGGCAGTGAAAGATAAGAAGGCCCTTGAGAAGATGGACTGACCCACACAGGGACTGCAATGATGGGCTCAAACGTAACCATTGTGGGCAGGGTCCAGAGCCGACCAGTTGTTAGTTCTGCTGTCCACAGGATTGCTGTGAGTCAGACCTGATTGGACGGGAGCTAACAACACGTTCTTTACTCCCTTCCTGGGAGAGGCTGCTGGGCAGTGTGACATTATCCTTCCAGGGTAGGAACTCCCGCCACCTGCCTGTGTGGGAAACAGATTTCTCCCAGGTTTCCCTAAACACATGTCAAACTTAGTTGCTTGCTACACATGGCAAATGGCTATATCCTTGGAGATCAACACGTATAGGGCAGGGCTTATTCTCCCTAAGGATTCACAGCCATCGAGAGCAATCAGACTGTATGGTCTGTCCCACCCTCAGTAGGGCCCCTCCCCTTCTAATAAGGATAGTAGTAGACTTCTTTCTTGTAGGAGCCCAGTGAGGAGATTAAGTCCATCCAAGGGTGACCAAAGTTAGTACCGCCATCATGAATCTGGGGTCTGCCCTTCTTGTCACATGTGTGCTCCTATGTTAAAGTGACCAGAGGCCCCGTTTTGGGCGGGACAGTCCCGATTTCAAACAGCTTTTCTCATGTTCCCCGGTGTTTTAAAAGAGTTCCAATTTTTGGAAAGAATGCACAACGAGCTAGGGAATGATGGGGGAAAAGGAAGGGAAGACACCCCCTTTACTCCCCTTTCCCCCAGCCCCCCAGTCAACAGTGTCCTGCTTGACCAATGCTAAAATCTGGCCACTTTATCACAGACCCTCCCCTTGCATTACATGTAAACCCCTAGCTCACCCCCTTCCTGTTATGCCTATGACTACTGTACATTCCAGTCCTGCGACATGCATGTCCATTGTTTGAAGCCTTCCTATGACATGTGGTTACCTGTAACCAAGCCTCCTACGTAGATATGAGCCTTGACTAGCAATAAACATGGCCCACCACTTCCTGCCCACGCTGTGCATGAACCTGGCTGTTGAGATCATGGCTGTCTGGGAGGTGAGCATGCTACCATGAAATGTGTCTGACTCCATTACTTTAATCTCTTATAATTTCTAGAACTTTACTATGATCTTTACTCAGTATCACTGTACAATTGCACCTGCCGGATCTGCGATGATATGTTAGGGGCCGGCTCCCCTGGCACCTGTCCATCAGCCTCCATACTGGGGTGACTTGTGCGCTGTTCATGGACTCCAGCATTCTAATTTTCACCGTGCAAGTTTCAGCAGGAAGAAAAGCCTGGCGATCTACTTCCAAATACTAGTCCAGGCAGATCCTATGGATCAGAACCAATGAGTGTTTGCTAGAGTGAGGGAAGCTGAGCCCTCTGGGTCTGATGCACTGCCATCGAGTCCCTGTCAACTCACGGCGACCCTGTAGGACAGGTGAAATTGTCCTTCTTGATGGGTGCAGGGTGGCCGCAAGCACAGCACTGGGCGGGAAGGTGTCAGTAGGGCAGCTTTTTCATGCTCTTATATCAGAGGTGTCATGACTCGGAGCTGGCCAGATGGCAACAACTCAGAAGACCCGATTGTGGATCTCACCCCTCCTTTTCCTTGGCCCCCTCTTTGAAAGACCCTGCCTTTTCTCTCCTGGGCCTGTTCAAAACAGCAGACCTTGACTAGAGCGCAGCTCTGCACCTTCTGCATCAGAAGGGCCTCTCACGGTGGTGAGATGGTGAAGTGGCGGGGCTGGAAGAGCGGCTGGAGCACCCTCCGTGACCCATTTCCCACACCAGATAGGTCACTTGTTCTCCTGCCCTCCTCTTTGATGTGATTGTGGGCTTTTTCACAAAGAGTAGTTGGTTTGTGGAATGGGTGTAAACTGCCCAGAGACTTCCTTGCGACCCTCCTCTCACCCAGGGACAAGGCCTATGTGGACAACAGTCAGGGTTCTTACTGCGGCCCTTCCCTGCGAGCAGCACGGGGCCTTCCAGCCTCTGGCAAACAAATCCTCTCTGGAATCATTTCTTTTTTGCGACACAGCTACGGTCGACCCAGTTTTCCAAAAGAGCAGTTACAGAACTACGGAAAGGGGGAGGAAATAAAAAGTTGCTAATTTAGTAGCTACTGACTTCTTTAAACAAACACATCAGAGGCAAGCATACCCAGTGAACACAGTGAAGCATGCTGGGAAACACATGTAGTCCCTGGGCCTGGTGAAAGCGGGGAGTGACCTGGCTTCTATAGACACCCAGGGTGCCTGCTCAGCCGACCTGGCCCATGGCTGTACCCGTCCCTCCAGTGACTGCACACTCAGCCTTGTCCTGCACAGGGCTGTGCATTCCCAAAGGGCAGCGAGTGAGGCCCACAATGCAGTTCCTGTCTGTCTTGGTGTAGCGCTGCAGCTACCGCTCATTGAATTTTGGAGTAAAACCCTTTCCCATTTTGAGATCATTCTAGTTTCACATGCAATTGTTAGAAGGAAGAAGCCATCCTGCATACCCTTCACTCTCCCTCTCCCCAATGGTAGCACGCACCCAGTTACAGCACAGGATCCCTACCAGGAAGTTGGCATTGATCTTGATGCATTTTGACCCTCAGAAGCCGCCATCCCTTTTCCTCACTCCTCTAGCTTCCCTTTCCTTTCTTTTTTCACTCTCTCTCTTTATCACATGCCTCCGCAGATCTGTCTGTTGTCCTCCCTAGGCCTTCACGTGCATCTTTTCACCAGCTCCCCTCTTCTCCCATTTCATTGCCTTGAAGATGGGTCAGAAGCAGTGTTCTGGGGAAGCTCCCATTGGACCATGCTGGGAATTCACTGTCCTTCCCACAGGATAGGATGCTCCTTGTTTTCTGCTCTGGGAGGGCCCTCTACTTGATAAATGGTTCTAGAACCTATGAAACTCAAGAAGGAGGTGGGGAGGGCAGATGCTCTGGGATAGAGACTAACTTAGCTAATTTGAACCAACATCACTGAACACAGTCCATCCATTACCCACTGACTGCCCCTGTAAGGTGTTACCATCTAAGATTCTACACTTTAGAGATGGAAGACATCTTAGAGGCACCTGATTCCACTTTTCTCAGATGGGGCTCCTTTGAGTCCTTACGGGAAGTTGAGACTCTGAAGGGAAAGGTTGGAACAGCCCTCTTTATAGCTGGCTGACTGATCTTCATTCTTTAAACATCTGCTCAGAGTCTGTTTCTCCAAGAAACCACTTCCCTACTTCCCCCAAGACAAGGTGAATTTCCCTTCTTTGAACTTTTAGGGCACTTGGCTACTCATTGAAAGTCTGTTGGTGGGAACCAGGGCGGCAGTTCTGCAGAGAAAAGATCAGGTTCTCGGGTCCTGTGGTCAGGTGCTGCTGAGTTGGTTGGCTCCCCTGTGATGACATATAAAGATCAAAGCCTGGAAAACCCCAGGGGGTGGTCCTACCTTGACACAGAGGGGCTTGCCACAAGTCAAACTCAACAGGATTATCTAACAGCAGCATGGTGTCCCACTGCTCGGTGCCCCGTCCGCAGTAGCTCTGGATTTGGGGGGGGGGGGGAGGCGGATAGAAACCTTGCCCTATTTTAAATTCTTCTCCTTAGTCGCTATTGCTGAGCAGGGCTGAAATGACATCTAATGAATAAATAGCATGCCACAGCTCAGAGAGTTGACATGACTAGCAATTCTCAACCACCACAAAAGGTTTTGTACGGAGACCTGAGAATCCAAATGCATGCACCTTCTGTGCAATACCTCATTCCCGAGGCTGGGGTGTTTGTCATCTGCCCGGCAGTTTGCTGAGTGACCGTCTCAGAAACCCACAGCGGATCGCTGGGACCCAACACTGACTCGATGGTTGTAGAGAAGAGCGGGATGATGCTGTGAGTTGTACATGCAGTTCCTCCCACCCCACTGTCAGCTCTCCGAGGCCAGCAATGCTTGTTCCTCTCTCTCCACCCATCATCCAGTGCTGTCCTGCCTGACATAGGTGCTCAAAAGACAGATAATGAATGAATGAATGAATGAATGAATGAATGACTTCCTTAGCCTGGACCTTCCTGAAGGTACTTTCTCAGGGTTCCATCTTTCCCAGTCTTGGTGAAGGATCCAGGAGGGCGTATGTCCCATCCATCTCCAGATCAGTTCTTGGAGAAAGGCTTCAAAGGGCATCTCCAATCAGCTGCCCCCTTATCTTGCTTCTGGCAGAGGGCATGTCGGGACTCATCAATGATTATTTTCTAGACGCCTCTGTATTTCTGCTCACTTTCACAGGGCAGAAGGCTGGAGGGAGGGTCAGGGGAAGGCTGAAGGACTTCCAGGGCTAGGTTTAGTCATGAGTCAGTGGACACAGGCTTTCCTGAGAGTCTCAGGTGGCAGTGAGGGTCTTACAGACGCCTCATGGAACAGCTTGCTTCTGACAAGGCCAGTCTTCTTGGGAGATGTTGGCCCTGCCTCAGGGCCGGGCCAGCGAAGAAAAGAGGCCTCACTGCTCTGTGTCCTGTCCACATTGCAGCTGGTCTCCCGCAGTAGCTCTGGATGGGAGGATAGAAACCTTGCCCTCTTTTAAATTCTTCTCCTTAGTCTCTAGCATTGAGTGCCCCAGCTTCCACTGCCTCTGGATCCACAAGACTTTCCATCCACTGGCCTGTGATCTTCCTGCACTCAGTGTCATTGCATGTGTGGCATGCGTCTGAAGAGGGGACACTGTGCAGGGCCTCATAACGACCCTGGAGGGAAGGATCACCCACTTCCTCTTGCAGATATAGAGGTCAGAGAGGTGTAGTTTAGTGCCCAAGATCACACAGCTATCCAGACCTATAGGTGCTCTCTTCCTCCCCACAGGGGTCATCCAGCAAACTCTGACCTGAAGGGCAACAGCAAGTTCTCCCACTGGAAGAAGGAAGCGGTCAAGGTGAGTTGAGCATGCTGCTCTGTTTGACTTCATTGGGACTTCCAGCCACCCCCTGTGACAGACGACTGCCTTGGCTGAGTCTTTATAGTGGCAGCAATGATGAGCTTCACCAAAAGAATGCAAGACTGCTGTGGTGGTTATATAACCTGGTGACAACTTTAGTCTGAAGAATGAAGGGGTGGACTTTCCCCTGTCGATCAAGTCGCAGTTTGATGACCTCATTTTGGAGATGCAAAGAAAATAAATAGCTCCCTGGAAGTGGGGGGGGGGGCACTCACTCAGTCACTCCTTGCAAGATATTACTGACAATGAGGCTGATGGAGCTACTCTGATGCAGGCAGAGTCCTGCAGCTGGAGGAGCCTACAGAGACCCAGGCCAGCACTGAGATGCTCCCGCCGCCTCTGGATCCATAAGACTTTCTCCCCCTGGCCTGTGATCATCCTGCATTCGGTGTCATTGCATGTGTTGCGTGAGTCTGAAGAGGAATTTGTAGACTGGTGTCGGACATATGGGTCAAGGTGGACTTATGGCCTTGATCTGGACTGGGCTGGATGCTTTCTCAATATACAATGACTCTTTCTATAAAGCTATTTTCTATACACATAGGAGTCTCCCTGGTCTACCCAGACTCACACAGCAAGACTGGCAGCATTGTAGACATGGGGTTGCTATAAGCCGGAACCCGCTTCTGGGTGCCTGACAGTCACCAGAGTGGCGCATCTCTCACAGAACAGATGGCCCATGTTTCTCTCCCTCAGAACAGATGGTTGACCTTTCAGGTAGCCACTGGGGACTTAACAGTGGTGCCACTAGGGATTCTTAGACAATGAATGGACTAGGTCAGTCCCTAAGCAGGGAGGGGACTGGCAGCGGGAAGGCAAGGACACATCCTTAGAGGAGACCAGGTCCACCAAGAAGTTCTCCTGGAGCCGGGGAGCGATGCGGAGGGAGGTGGAGGAGGACACATTCGCAGGGCCTTCCTGCCTTCCCAGGGGGCTATTTAGGGCTCTAAGAGAGTCAACTCCAAGGAGGCCTGCCGGTACAGTGGTTACACATTGGGCTGGGATCCACAATGGAGAAAGACTCTGCATTTCCGTACAGAGTTACACTCTCAATAGCCTACAGGGGCAGGCCTGCCCTGTCCTATAGGGTCGCTGGCAGTGAGGAGAGTCAGACGCATTTTTCAGATGCAGACACGGAGGCAGACCCCCTGACTCCTGGGCTACAGTTAGTCAGAACTGCACCTTTCCGCTCCAAAGGCACATGCCTTCTGCCAAGCTCGTGCCTCATGTGTGGTGCCCCCGCAGGAAGCCGCTGAACATCGGTGCAAAGCTGACTGTGGCTCAGAGGCAAGGGACGTGGCACAGACAGGGATGCCATCCCCAAAGAACTAACCAGCTGACAGTGCTGAGCTGCAGGGAAGCAGTGTAGTGTGGAGCAGGGCAGCTGCGGGCGGTGGGAGTCTGGGCGGCTGCCGGCTGAGTGATGTGTAATGCCCAGAGAGGCTCATTATCATTCACGAGAGAGTGGAGCCTGCTTACAAGCACTGTCCGAAGTGAAGGGAGGATTGGGGATTCCGGAACCGGACACCTGTTTGTGAAGAAAGAAGCAGGCCCTGGGGAAAGATTGGGGAGGGCTGGGTTTATCTGCTTGTTGCGATTCACATGAAGGCTCACGGGGCCTGCTCTCTGGTCCAGGGATTCAGCTGGGCTCTGGGGATGGGTGGCAGAATTACCGAAGCAAATGCCAGACTGGAGACTCCTCTGACTACTGTGGAGAAGAATTGAGAGCGTGTGTGAACCGCAGGGGCTGGGGGAGGGTGATCGAGGTGGCCTTAATAGATAGGTACCAAAAGATGACCACAGCATGTGCGAGGGAAGACTCAAGTGGACATTGCTGGTGGAATGAACATGAACTAAAGCAAGAAGGTACTTTTATTGGGCCTTGGCTCCAAGAACTGCCTGGAAGTGCTGAGCTGTGCTCAGGAGGGAAAGGCAGTGAGCAGTGATTGGCATTTTGGTTGCATTAGAGACCCAAGTCACCATTGATTGTCCAATGTGACTTGTCTCCCCGGTACCCATGCCCCTCCTTCCAGCCATAGCCCTTTGCTACCTGCAGTACTCATGCTCCAGTTGGGGCATGATAGGAAACCCCAGCTTGAAGCCAAGAAATAGGACTACAGCATACACAATGCATCTATAATCCCATGGTGGCCATGACTGGTTCTGGGCTCAGAGTGAGGGTCAATTTACATTGCCACAGGTGTCACTTAACAGTCCTTTGGTTTTCTCTCCTGGATTGCATCTGATGCTAGACAAGCAGCCCCCACTTGCTGAGAGTCAAGGCCACAGGGAGGAAGTGGAGCTGAGGAGGTGGCTGAGGAACTGAGCCTGAGGGTGCTCCTGGACTTGCAACCTGCCACCTTGCCTTAGTCTGGGTAGACTAGAGAAACAGATTCATAGACACATTCACACGTGTTTAAGAAAGAACTTCACATACAAGAGCAATTGACTATTGAGAAAACATCCCAGCCCAGTCTGGATCAAATCCATAAGTCTGATATGAGCCCATATGTCTGATGCCTATCTATAAATCCTGGGAAGATCACCAGCCAGTGGATGCAAAGTGCTGTGAATTCAGTGGTGGTAGGAGCATCTCAGGGCTGAGGTGGGTCTCCACGTGGCTCTTTCAGCTCCAGGACTCTGACTGCATCAGTGTGACTCCACCAGGCTCCTCATCAGTAACGTCTCACAGGGAGGGAGGGCATATTCTGTCACTAGCGAGCTACTTATCTTCTTTGTGACTCCAAAGGTCATCAAGCTGCGACCTGATTGACAGGCTAACCTCTACCACTTCACTCTCAAGTCTCAAGTTGACAACATACCATGTCACTACCACACACACCCAAGGTCCCGCTCAACTTTAAGACGTGAAGGTCTACAAGCCAATACAACACGGCGGGGCTGAGTTTAGCGAAGTAACATGTCTTTCTTTAATTGTGAGGAAAAGAGTGCTGACGGACAGGAGTCATTTAAGGTTAAGAAGAATCATCATGACTCCTGTTGAGACTCTACCATTGAGACTCTACCAAGTCACAGAGACCTCATTTGTTACAGAGTGGAAGCACGACATGGTTTTATTCGTTTTTCACGATGATGACCTAAACAGGAGTAGACAGCCTGCTTCATGATACGTCCAGGTGGGCCAATGGCGAACTATTAGGCCAAGAGTTGAGTGCAAACCATTTGCTCCGTCTGCCCACTGCTGAGGCGTCTGACTCGTAGCAACCCCGTGTGGGCTTTAAAAGAACGTCAACCTTTCAGGGAGTAGACGGACCCTCTCATCTTTCCCCCATTTGTTTGTGCCGCCTGGGGATGCTTAAAAACATGGATAAAAGAGCTCCTGGAAGAAGTCACAGACTGCGAAAGAATTGAAGGAAGAACTGTGAGAATCAGAGCCATCCCAGAGCGCTCGAGAATTGGAAGTTGGAAAAGGAGCCTTACTAGCACGGTTGGGTAAGCGCTAGGCTGCTAACCGTGAGGTCGACAGTTCAGTGCCCCCTGCCGGCTGCTCCACCAGAGATAAGGTGGTCTGATTCTCTAAAGCTCCACAACCTCCGAATCTCTAAACAGGGTTGCTATGAGCAAGACCCAGCTCTTTGGCAGTGGATTCTGAGTAACTAGGAATACAATCAATTGCCATTCTGTCTTTATCCTGCGGGTCTGCCTGGGTGTCTTGGAGTGACAGCCTGGAGCATAGCACAGATGGTGACCTCCCCCTGTTGACCTGACAGGACACAGCCAACATGGCAGCTAGCAGCTCTACGGTCTCACTCAAACTTCCAGGGACACGACTAACAACTCCCAGGGAAGGGTTTTGATTGGGACACTCTAAACCAATCACAATGGCCCACAGAGTGGCACCCAGCCCCTTCTCTGTAAGAACCTTAGAGTCCATCTGGGTCTTCCACTCTGTGTTTCAACGGGAGCTGTTTATCCTGAAGTGCTGAATACTATGAATACTGAATACACCAATACTATGTATGGGCTGTTGGCAGGAGCTCAGGGGGAAAAAAAAACCCCAAACATTCCATCATCACATATGAGTGGAAAAATTGGACTTAGCCGTTAGGCCATTTCTTTCTTTTTCTGGTATGACCTATATTATAGGACTTCTCAGAGCCCTTCATATGTTGATGGAGGTTGAGAATTTCTGAGGGGGGCAGGGGAGGGAATAAGAGTGCAGCAATTCATATATATATATACATATATACACATATATATATATATATAATGAGGGAATACCTTCATCCCAGAGTCTTTAAACGACCAGTATTCCCTAGGCCACGATTTGAGAAATCTGCACACCTTCTTGGAAAGGTCTGCCTTTCAGCCCACCTCTGACCACCCCCACCCCCACCCCACGCCCCTCCTGTGTCCCCAAGCGTCTATTGTTCAGAGGCACTCGGCAGCTCAGAATCAGAACGGGATCCAGAATTCACCGGGGTGGTGTTCCATGTGGCCTGCGGCTGTCGGATACCTTCCTCTACCACCCTTTGTGAAAGCACCACACACCCCCCCTCCCTGGAGCTGTGTCCCAGCCATTGGGACAGGGCGGGGCTCTGTCTGAGAGGGATCTCCGAGGCCCTGCTGGCTTGGCGATTCTGGGGGGCCACCTGCACAACTGGCCGAGAGGCTCCTCCTTCCTATTGCCTCTGCCTGGCAGTCCCAGTGGGTGTGGCCAGTCACTAAGCTACAAGCGACTCTCAATCTCTGGGGATTTGGAGTGCTGCTCCTGGGCATGTGAGGCTGGCACGTGATGCTGGTGGCATGAAAATGGCTTTCTACATCTCAAAAGCATCCCAGCCCCTCACCGGCTCATGCCTTGTACCTCACTGTGCACAGCTGTGTTAACTCAGGCTCTTCTCAATCTCCAGGGTCCTCCCCGCCAGGGTACAGACCAGCCTGTACAGATACGGGATGTGGGGGGATGGAAGATGCTGCTGCCAAGGGTGGGGAGGGGAGAAGTGATCATCCCATTTCGGTGCTTATATCTGCTTGTTTCAACAGATGGGGAACCTGAGACCCAGAGAAGGAAGTGGCTTCCCTGGATTTGCACAGCAAAGGAGCGGCCACGTGTCAACACCTGTCATGGTCAGGATGGAACGGGATCACTGCTTCCCCCAGCATGCATTTCTAGAGAACATTGCCAAACCTGTGGGAGAAAGGAGGCACTTGATATGACTCCCTGGGAGAGGCACTTCGCACATCTGTATAGTGCAGGCAGTGAGACGCCCTGCAGGCAAGAATCCTGCTTAATTGTGTAGCCAAGTGTTTCTAAACACATCGACCAGGGTCCCTCATCTTTGCATTTTAAAAGGTCAGCTGGAAGAATGAGCTCCTCTGTACTTAAAGCTTAAGTACCCGACTTTGCGTCCATCTGGGTTTATGATGGCGAAGGGACACACAAGACCTAGAGGAACCTAGAGGAAGGTGGGGTGGGAAGGGGCGGGGGGAGGAGCAGGAAGGGAGGCCGGAGGACATTTGACACAGTCTGGAGATGCCCACGGAGAAGGAGTGGGCCTGAGTGTTGGTCGAGCTGTGGCTTTGCTGGGGTACAGACTGCAGGAAGAAGAGGCAGAGAGAAAAGGCTTCCTGGAGAAGGAGGTTGACATTTCCAATGCCCAAACCAGGCTCCTGGCTATCAGTTGACATCAATTCCTGGGGACCCTACAGGACAGAATGGAGCTGCCCCTGTCTGTTTGGAAGACTAGGTTTCGAACTATTGACCATGTGGCTAGCAGGTCAATAGGCAACCACAGTGTAGTCAGACCCTGGGGCACGTCAAAGGGAAGTGAAAATGGGGTGTGGCTATTCCACTGAACTGTGGGTGCTGTCTACACCTGGGGGTGGATGATGGGATGCCCCAAAGAGATAGGGTGGTGCCATCAAAAGAAGAGAGGTGGCATGACTTGAAGAAGCATGCTCTACAAAAGGACTGTGGTGCAGAATAGACACAGGACCTCATGTATAAGGATTGGGGAAGGGGAGGGGAAGAAAGCACAAGGTAGTAGGGGGGTTATGGAAGCCTTCTCTTTCTTCTACAAATAGCATTACCCTGCGGGGGGGTGGGGAGAGGGCGGGGCATGGCAAGGACATCCCAGGCTCTTGAGGTACCTAGGCAGATGTGACGGAATTAGTGCCCATCTCCTCCGCAGACACCTGGATGTGCAGAGCTCTCTTCTGCACATACAAGAGTGGTTTCCAGGCCTCCAGGAAAGGATGAGGGCAGTTGGCTGGCCCTTACCGCTCCCAGGAGAACGACAGATGATTCCGCACAAATACATCCTTGACTACAGGATGTCGAGTGCTTAGCCGGGCCAGACTTCTGGTCTGGTGGGAAGCATGAGGAGGTCAAGACATGCAGATGGATTCGGGAAGGAGATGGGCATGCCTCGAGGGAAATTTCCAGGGACTGGGACCGCCAGGGAAAGAGAAATGAAGGAGACAAGCGAAGCATCCCTTGCACACCAGTCTCCTCTCCCGATACATGTTCAGAGTCTGTTTCTGGAATTCCTTCACTGCCTCCTCTCGGCTCTGCTGAAACATCATCCTGCCTGTGGCTGGACACCAGGCTTCACATGGGATTCGGTCACAGTAGTTCCAGCCCTTCTGTCACCTGGACACACTACTCCTGTCTGCTGACACCGCCTTGGTGTTTCAGGAGAGCCCGGCGTGCATCCTGACAGAGTCGAACTGCCCCGTTGGGTTTCCTGAGCCCAAGTTCCATCCACTGTGCATCAAGATCCCCTCTGGGGTGGAGTCCTGAATGGAAGGTTCGTGAATAACGCGGCAACCCTCAAAGTTTTCTCAGCGAGGCAATGGCCAAACGTGAATTCACAATCAAACACAACAGGCGTCTGAGGTGTTTCTGGCGGTGTTTGCCCACGCTGCCAATGTTGAGGGCAAAAAGTGGTTGTGATGGGAACTGTCCTCTTTCTTACAGTCAAGCAGCTGGTCTTTGCCCCGACGGTGGGCGGGTTAGAACCCCACCTTTTGGTTAGCAACAGAACACTTCATCCTTTGAGCCATTGGGGGCCCTTCCTTGAGCTCATACTTTTGAACAATGTCGTTGCTCGCCGCCCGCACACGCTCCCCGCTCCCCCACCCCACCGCCCCACCATGACTGTTTATCTTTTGCCAGCTAATCAGTCTCTCTCGCAGGTACTTTCTTTATTATGACTGCAGACCTGCTTTCCCGTCCTGTCCTTGTGATTGATTGATTCCCAGGCTCAATCTGTAGAATTTGACATTTCTCTCTGCTCAGTTTCATCTTGTTGGTTCCAGTGCGTTGTTCCGAGCTGCCAGCGAGTGTGGATCTACGGAATCCGCCTCCCTTCCGGGCCGTGTGGGGCGGGTTTGGGGTGCGGTAGGGTAGGACGGTGGGAGAGGAGAGGTGGCCTTGGCTGTGTTGCAGCGCTGATGGGGGAGCTGACCTCCTGGCTCAGCTGTGTGGAGAAGGGGAAAGGGCGGACATAGAACACACGGGGCTGGCTCAGGGCTGGGGAAGGAATGGTGGCACAGAGTTTTGTTTCGGTGGTGTGTCACCACAAGGAGTCCAATAAAGGAGGTCTAGCGTGAGTTGGCAGATTTGGATGTGGTAATCGCGTGCAGGACAGTTCCACGTGGCGGGTGGGCAGGGTGTGTGATTGCATTACAGAGGCAGTGGCTTCCCTAAGGGCAGAGCACTTGGAGTGAGACCCAATCAGTGGCTGGGGGAGTGTGTCAGGAATGAGGCAGGCTGTTTACTTTCTCTCTCTCTCTCTCTCTCTCTCTCTCTCTCTCTCTCTCTCTTCTTTCATCCAGCAGTCCACCAGAACTCCCGCCAACACCCTGGGCACCAATCTTCTCTGCATATGTGTGCTGTTCTCCGGCTGAAACCCTACCACCCACAGCTAGGTCTGTGGATTCCTAACTGATCTCCTTAATCTGATCTTGAGCCTTTTCAATCCATCCTCCATCTGGCGCCAGAAGAGCTTTCAAAGCCACAAATCTGACCACATCATTGTCTGTTTAAACCCTTACGGGACTCCCCATAAGGTGTCAATTCCTCAGCACCGTGCAAGGACCCTGCTACTGCCTCATGTTCAACTTAAGCTCCACTCATCCCAAAGGAATAGTACGCCTCTTGGTCTTAGTGTGCCTGGGGTCTTCTACATGGACTGCCTGAAGCCTTCCCTCCCTCACCTGTGAACCTGTTCAACTGTGACTCCCCAGTCCAGGTACAGCCTCCCAAGGGAAGCCCCCCTCGATGTCCAGGTCCCAGGCCCTTGTTGTCACCCCCGCACCGAGGCTGGCAGCACTGGCAAGTCAGCATCCCATCAACACACTAGGTTGCCTTCTCTTAGACGCTCTGTCCACTTCCATCCCTAGATGGCAAGCCCTTTGAACAGGGGCTCACTTTTTAATTGTCTCTGCATATAACAGGAGATCAATAGGTTTCTCCAGAACAGGAAATGAGTCACAAGGGTTCCAGCCAAGCATGTAAGGTTCAGGCTAGCTCCCACACTACTGGACTCACGGAAAACAAAACAGGATGACACGAGGCTGGAGGAAGAAACAAGTCACTGGTGCGTGGGGTGTGTGTGTGAGTGTGTGTGTGTGTGTGTGAGAGAGAGAGAGAGAGAGAGAGACAGACAGACAGAGAGACAGACAGACAGAGAGACTGATCCTCTAGGCCTGGCTCACAGATAAATTAACAAATATGAGTTCCTGATTCTTGGTCCATGATAATTGTGTAGGTGAGAGAGAGAGAGAGAGAGAGAGAGAGAGAGAGAGAGAGAGAGAGAGACGGACAGAAATAGACAGATAGATCTCCTTGGCCTGTCTCAGAGAGAGATTAATACATGTGAATTCTCAATTCTTGCTCCACTGTAATTGTGTGTGTGTGTGTGTGTGTGTGTGTGTGCCAGTAGTGGGGACCCCAGGCCCCAGTCGCTCTGTGGGTGGTTTGCTTCCCTGGGGATTACAGCAGGGATCACTCTGCCACAGGGATCAGGAGGAATAGGCATTAGCTCCCAGGCAGGACACAACCACACCATTGTTCCTGCTACCGTGTACTAGTGCTTCAGGGTAAGCTCCTGATCTCTCATGCTCTCAGTGTAGCCATGTGTGAAACAATGGGGCTAGGCAGGTAATGTCCCTGAGAGGCTTGTCTCTGCAAGACTTGGAGGGAAACCGGCTCCTCCATTAGGAGCAGGCCCTGGCCTGGGGTTGTCCGGGGCCTGTGAGCAGAGGAGTGTGCGTGTGCTCTCAGCTCAGCCCTCCAGCTGCACAGGATGGCATCTGCTTGGTAGGGGGCCCCATTATCATCAAAGGACCTTTTAGTGAATGAGAAGAGAGGGCCTTTCCCAGAAGTCAGAGCCATTAGCACTGGTTGTGATGTCCTCACAGGGACAGACAGTCCATGGGCCTGGGACACTGGGGAGAGCTCTCCCCAGAACCTGCTGATTCCCAGTAATGGCCCCCTAGCTCCAGGTCACACCATACAACCTTGCTTCCATCAGTCCTCTCACACAGCTGTCTTTGCCACACTACCTCTGCACAGACAGGAGCGGCTTCTGAGAGTCCTGCTTATCTTCCACTGGCTGCTTTCTAAATGGATGCTTTTGTCCTGGACAGGCCCCAGGGAAACCATGCTGGTGGAGGGAACCCCTACCTGGCCTAGAAGGCCCTGGTACCCACAGACCCCTGCTCAGCATCCTGCTGGTGAAATGCCTCTCGGGGTTCTGGCTAACCTCCTCTCACTGCGTTCGCTTCCAAAGGCTGACATCTTCTGACGTCTTACCCAGGTGCCCGCTTTCATTTTCTTGGGGGTTCAAGTCTCCTTACCCCAGGGCATCAGCAAACTTTTTTTTCTGTAAAAATGTGAGATGGTAAATATTTTAGGCCTTGAGACACATCAGATCTCTGCCATGTAGGAAAAACTGAACCACCCCCCCCCCCAAATATTCTTAGATCAGGCTTCTTCTGCAAAATACAGACCAGAGGCTGGCTTTGCCTGAAGGCCATTGCTTGCCAGCCCGTGCACACTGCAGGGACAGCCCTGGTGGCATAGTGGTTGCATGTGGGGCTGCAGTGTGTAAGGCCAGCAGTTCCAAACCACCAGCTGCTTTGCAGGAGGAAGATGGGGCTTTCTATTCCCGTCAAGATCGAAAATCCCACCAGCTCAGAGGAGTAGTTCTACCCCATCCCATAGGCCACCACAGCGACATTGGCCTGATGGCAGTGAGTTTGGTTTGACCTCACAGCAGCAAGCCTCTTGGGTGGGATTGGGGAAGGGGGGGGGGGGGCGGCTAGTGCTTTAGTGCTCAGCTGTTAACTGAGATGTTCGAGCCCACAGGCCAATGCTCTGGAGACTAAGTTGTCAGTTTACTCTTGTAATCTCTAGAAGACAAAGCTCTTCAAAGCAAACACAAAAACGCACGGCCACCGAGTTGATGCTGATTCAAGAGTGCCCCTACAGGACGGGCTATAAAGGGAGTAGAATGGGCATAGAAAACCTCGTCCTTCACCAGCAGAGGGGCTAGTAGTTTCAAACTACTGACCTTATGGCTAGCAGCCCAGTGGCCACCAGACCACCCCGGCTCCTTGGGAACCCCAGGGTGCTATTCTAGTCTGCCAGATGGAGTGGCTGGGGGTAAGCATTGAACTCGGGACAGTGGGTTTGTCTTTCTGATGTCTCTCTTTCACCAGCCCTCCAGGGATGGCAGCTCTGCTGTGGTGAAGAGACTGGGGGCCCGAGGAGTGGGAGGCTTGAGTCTGAGTCTGGAGTTTGCCCGTGACTCCCTGTGTGACCGCAGGCTTTTCCAGCCCTCTCTGAGCCCTGTTTTCTCCCCTGTGTGTTGGGTGGGTTGAATTAGACAGAGGCCTCTCAGGGACGATCTGTGGGCTAACCCTGACCTGTAGATGATACTCATCACATGTCCAAAGCCTATACTGCTCATTATTATCTCTTTCTAGTAAACCAATATGTTTTTACCTCCTCCTTCGCCAGCAATTTCCTCTCCCTTTCTCTCCCACCCCGGTAACCAGCAAACACTTCCTTTTTGTGTGAAAAAACTCCCTTTCTTTATACATTGTATAACAATGGTCTCAGACAAATTTCACTTAAGGGAATGTCCTCCAGGCCCATCCATGCCCTGAGGGGTTTCCAACATTCATCCTTACGCTCTCAAACTGGGTGGGATTCCACCATGTGAATGATCCCAGTTTATCCTTCCATTCTTCCACCTATAGGAACTCCCTTCCTCCCATTCTTTCATCGAGGGGAACTTTCTTTCTCCATCATTATCCTTGCCCTTGTGACCAGGGCTGCGGTTTGCTCCCCCCCGCCCCCCCTCCCCTGACTTCTTAACTTTGCAGCACATACCCCAAGCAGAGGGTCACACGGCATTTCAGCCTTCGACCACCCGCTGGAGGAAGCACCACACCATTTTCTGCCCTCGTTGCCGGACCGCACAAGCTTGTCAGCAGTGTTGGGGAGACCGAGTCTGGGAGTCAACACTTGGCAGCTGGGGGACTTCACGTAAGAGTCTGCATTCAGATGCCCTTCCAGGTCTAGCCCCCTGGGCGGCCCCTCACGGTGGGGGCATGTGGCAGGGTCTGGGCTGCCACTGTGCCCAGTGGACTGGTGTCCGACCGGTTGCCAACCCGATCACACCCACAGGTGGCACACAGTGTGCCTCCTTGAGGGAGCCTCTGAGTTCGCATCCCTGGGACAGGAGCCTGTGAATTCGCACTGACCTCAGCGATCAGGGTGGGGCCACAGAGAGAACCACTCTGCCTGCCCCCGCTGGTTCCGATAACTGCATGGTGAAGGGTCCGAGCTGGGCTTGTCTTTGCAAGGATATGTTTCGAACAGCTCCCCTCTCCCGAAGAGGCGAGCTTGCTCTCTTGGATGAGGGGAGCCCCATCCAGCTCCTCCCCGCTCTCCATCCTAGCTTCTTCTAGCTCCATCCGTTGCATCCACACTCTGCAGTTGTCACCCAGTTCTCTGTTCACCGGTCCCATCTGGAGAGTCTCATCGCCATTCAAAAGCCAGGGGTTGGGGGCTGGGAAAGAGGAGGCCAAGGCTGCCAACCATGACTCTCCAAGGGCGGTGCCTCCTCTCCTGAAAACTGCTTTCCTTTCCATCTCCTGCTTGTCCTTGGCCGCCAGCTCCAGAGTCACGCCTTGGCAGACAAGGGGGCCGTCCTGAACTCAGCATGTCCGCTCTGGAAAAGCAGGTGCCACATCCCTCAGTCTCCCACACTCCTGCTCCAGCCGAGTGCCAAGTTCTCCTGATCCCACCTCTTGTTTCTCCCCTGGACCCAACTCACGGTGACCAGTGCCTCACAGACACAACATAGCCTTAAGCCAGCCCCCTCATTGGCTGTGGAGGGGGCCATCGCGATGGCCTTTTTCCTTCTGACATCTTCCTCTGTGAGCTCCACTAAAACCTGCCCAGCCTCCTAGCAACACCAAACACCCAACCGTCAGGAGAACTGGTTGGGAATCGAACCCAGATCTCCCACTTGGAAGGTGAGACTTCTGTCACTGGGCCACCGATGCTTCTGGTGCGCTCAACTGTCCTCCACTGTATTCCTATTGCACAGGCCTGAGGGTTCTTTTTAAATTAAAAGTCACATAATAGCACGCTTCTCCTGTAAACCTTTTCAGCATTTCTGGTAGCCCTTAGGATGAAGACCTGAGTTCTGAGCCGGGCCTTTAAGATTCTGCAGGATCTAAGCTGTCTGGTACAGGGGCAGGCACGTCGCCTCTCAGAAAGCTAACACTTGACAGAACGTTTCAGCTCGGACTCCCAGGCAGCTGCTGGCGAAGCTGAAGTGACTCGAATCTCAATGGTCACCTTGACCAGGGATGTGAATAGCCTGGCTCTCAGACAGAGCGCATTGCAAAGTGGATTAATGTGGTTACAAAACCACTCGTGGCCACTGCACAGAATCAACTTCTGATGACCCTCTAGCACAGGAGCGAACTGTCCCCGTGAGTTTCCAGGCTGTGACCCCTGAGGGGTGCCTGATGATTTCCGATTGCTGGTCTTTCCAATCGCTGCCCACCATGCCACCACTGCGCCACCAGCTTAAAAGCTGATACCTTCTCCTGTGTTTCCTGTTGAGATGCATTGTCAATGTGCTCCAATTTTGTTTTCTGCCTCTTTTTTTTTTGTTGTTTTACAATTCTTTTCATTCCAAAGAAGCCAAATTCGACTAATGCTATGATCACGAAATCTTTTGATGAAGTAGGAGCGCTTATTCATAATCAGTTACTGGCAGGACTTGAGACGAAACCAGTCATCTGTGCCACATCAATGATTATTTCTTCAAGAGGGAGTGTTGGAGTAATAGCGGCGGGTGCCAACTTGAGGCTCTTAAGAGTGAAAGGGCGGAGTGTCGCCTGTCAATCAGGTTGCAGCCTGATGACTTTGTGGGCAGGCGCTAAGGAGATAAATAGCTCGGTGGAGGCAGGACGCTTGCTCACTCATTCCCTGGGAGACATTCCTGTTGACAAGACGCATGGAGCTATCCTGATGATGGCAGCCAGAGCTCTGGAGCTGGAGGAACCACGTAGAGACCCACGTCAGCATTGAGATGCTTCCACCACTACTGGATGCACAAGACTTTCCTCCCACTGGCCTGTGATTTTCCTGCATTTGGCATCATTGTATGTGTCATGTGAGTCTGAAGAGGAATCTATAGACTGGTATCAGACACATGGGCTAGTATTGGACTTACGGACTTGATTTGGCCTGGGCTGAGATGTTTTCTTAATATTCAATTGCTCTTGTACATAAATCTCTTTCTTTTATACATATGAGTATCAAGACATGTATTTCTACTTATCATCATTGCCCCTGCCAGTCACTCGACCTGGACAGTTACAACCTGAAGGCAGGTATGTATTCAAAAGAAATACAAGGAGAATAAGAGAGATGAGTAAAGCTAGGGAGGCACTGAATCCATCGGGCTTTGTAAGAGACCCAGGAAAGAACATGGCTCATCTCCATACTCCCGGCCTGCTATCACCAGGGCGGAGTTTGAAGATGCCCAGTCTGCTGTTCATTTCCGGATTTATCCTTCCAACCTGGCATTCCCTCCCATGCTTTCCCATGACACAACCTAGGGCCTCTGCTTCCATCGCTCACCGGCACCATCATTCTGGGAAGGGCCCCCCAAATCTATACCTGTTACCATTAGGTTGATCCCAATGTGTCCCATATGTCTGAGCAGAACTGCACTCCATGGGGCTGCCAATAGCTGTTTTTCTGAGGGAGACCACCCGGCCTTCCTTCCTTCCGAGGAGAAGATGAAGGCCTAACCTTTCTGTTGGCAGCTGGGCACATGAACCATTTGCTCTACCCAGGGGTTCCAGTCAAAGGGTCTAGTAGTCTTCACTCAGGGGAGACTCATCCCTTGAGAAGCTGATTTTCAAGAGTTTGGGTCACAATTGATATCCAGTCAACAGCCTGTAGGTGAGCAGTTCTCAACCTGTGGGTTGTGACCCTTTGGGAGGTCAAATGAACTATTCACAGGGGTTGCCCAGTTTGTAAAAGTATCCAAATAACAGTTATAAAATAGCAACAAAATTAATTTTATGGTTGGGGGGGGGGGCAGTGCTCACCACAACACAAGGAACTGTCTGAAAGGGCTGCGGCCTTCAGAAGGTTGAGAACCACTGCTGCAGGTAGTCCCAGCCTCTGGCAGCATAGGTGGGAGACCTGAGCACCCAGGAGAAGGGATCTGGCCTAGTCAACGATGATGGGCTCACTCCAGAACCAGGTGGGCTCTTTCCACACTCACAGTTTTTTTTTATTCAAATAAAGCTTTATTCATCAATTTTACAATGCAATGCAATACATCCCTGAGCTATCAGCTCCTAGCTAAACTGGAGCACAAGTGCCTTGGAGGCATGTGTATTGTGAGGCTGCTGTGGAGGGGGGAGGCAAACGAAGGAGGGAAAAAAAATTGGAAGGCCTTTGTTGTATTTTCTATTGTATTAATTCAAACTTGGATTTTCATTAAATCCCTCCTCCTGTGTTGTTTCCCCATTTACTTTATGTTTCATTGTCTACTTCCTTACATAGCGTTACTTAATTATTTTCAGCTTTTCACAAACATAATAAACACATTGAAGGCTATAAAATTTCCTCTGAACACAGCTTTAGCTGGATCCCTCGGGCTTTGATATGGAGTGTGCTTGTTTTCATTACTTTCTGGATAATGTATAATTTCTATTTTCATTTCCTCTTTGTGCCCAAGATTATTTAGGGGAAATGTTTGTTCACTTCAAAGTAGCAAAAACATTTTTTGGCCATGCTTTTTTCAGATGTAATTTAAAAAGTGATAAATATCCATCTCCATGACTACTTGGAGAGGAATTGAATCCAGAGAGGGGAGGACCCCATAGAGGCAACTTCTCAATGTGTGTCTGGTGCCAGGCAGTTCGGGAGTTTTGGTCTTACCTCCACTGGTGATGGGGTGGGGTGGGTGAAGGGTGCAGGCCATGAGGAGTCATTAATGCCCTCAGCCAGTCTGCACTTCTGTGTGCTACCAGACTGTCCCTCCAATTGGGTGGCAGTACTTGTCAAAGACCTATGAGGCATCTTTTAGGATGGAAGTCACATCCTGCTTGAGACTGTCTGGAGGGTCTGTGTCCTTGGGGAATGAGCCCTCTCCTGTGGACATTTCTGTATTAGACCAGGTTGACTAGAGAAACAAGTCCAGTGACACTCCACTATGTGAAAGCTTTCTATCAAAAGGAAATCAGGGAGCCAGGAGCATGAGTCCTTCCTTGACTCTAAATCCAATCTCAACTGAGCCCTCAGTGCTGCACACTAATTTTAGTGATCATCAGGAAGTCTCTTGGAATTTGGGGTTTTCATATCACAAATCATCCCAGCCTAGTGTTACTCAAATCCACAAGTCTGATACAAGTCCACAAGTCCCTCTTCAACCTCATGTAGCCATATGCAATGATGCAAAATGCAGGAAGATCACAGGCCGGTGAGCGAAAAGCCTTGTGGACCCAATGGCTGAGGATGCATCTCAAGGTCTGTGAGTGATGGGATGGCAGGAAAGGGAAGCACAGAAAGAGCGGAGCCAGTCTCAAAGAGTCATTTATCTCAGTAGCCCTTCAGCTAAGTTCCAACCTGATTGACAGGCTAAGTTCCACCCACCTGTCCCTACAGGTGCCATATTGCCACACAAAAAAGCTAATGGTCACAATGTCCTTCATCAATTCTCCCTTCCTGGAGGCAGGCAGACCTGTCTTCCTCTCAGAGACACTATGGAATCTGCCAGGATAGGGGGTAGTACCAACCTTGAC
>PVJH01016766.1:0-49577 GCA_004026705.1 Nesogale talazaci | reverse complement strand
GGAGTTCCGGGAGGATAGTACTTGAAAAAATGAAAAAGGGGGACCTGTCAGGAGCCATCCAGCCCGGTCATGCTTGACCTGGCTACAGGCCGGATATGCCTGAACTCTGTTGCAGTTTGTTGCCTGGGGTTTGTAGTTTGTCGCCTTTGTAACTGTAAACAGCCCTGGCCTCTGAAGCCAGACTTGCAGCTGTGCTGCCATTCACTTGTTAATTTTGAAGATCATGATATGCTAATTGCCTAAGCTTGCTTGCCCTATAAAACTGGTTTACTTCTCCCAAATCAAAAAAAAAAAAAAAAAAAAAAAGAACCCCACCCCATCCCAGAAAAGATGTAATTACTGACACAACGTATGTATGTATGTATGTATGCATTATGATTAGAGCTGTATGAGTCCCCAATAAAATGATTTTTAAGGAAAAAAAAACTGGCATTACTATGGGGGGCATTGTGGGAATAACTTCTACTTAGGAGAATGGGTCTGAAATCCATCTCCAGCTTGTGAGATTGAAAACCGCCCTCATGAGAGTGTTGGGTCTCCCAGACTCCTTAAAATAGGAACATAGAGAATTTGCCTGCATATACTTTCTTCCCAGTTCTCAGTTTCCCACAGATAACATCATGACAAAAAATATTGACATTGTCAATGATTTTTTCTTGCTTGGATTCACATCAGCATCATGTCTCATCATACATGTACTAGAAAACTTGGTACTAAAAATGAGAAAAAAATAGTTGAAAAAATTCCTTTCATCTAAATCAAATTTTATTTTCCAGTGTCATATGTGCTGTACCTTCTGCAGGCAAGTGTCCATTTCTTGTCCTCTGATTCGATCCGCACACACTGCCGTTGGGTCAATAATGGTGCACAGATCCTCTACGGGATCTCCCAGACTGTAAATCTTCATTTCAGGCCGCCTTCCTTATCTTTGTCCTAAAAAAGGGCCGGTGGGTTTGAACAATCAGCCTAACCATTGGTAACCCTTCATTTAACCCAGAAGTCACTAAGTCCCATTCTTTTCTAATACTTGTACAGTGATCTTTTAATTTTTTCTTGATTTTTAGGCCTGATCCTAGCCTTATTTGTGATGTAGATTCAGAAAATTACACTGGATAGACAGCATCAGCTCTAGTTGCTCAGATACGGTGTTCCACTATCTTTTCAGCTATTAAGTTATACTAATACATTAATTTGTCATCCTGGTTTTAAATAGGGAGTCCTGGGGACATCGCAAGTTGCATGTTGGGATGCTGATTGCAGAGTCAGCAGTCGAAACCACCCTTCACTCAGAGCAAAAAAGACAGCTTTCTACTTCGATAGAGAGACACAAGGCAGCACCAAGTCAACTTTGACTCTATGGCAGTGAAAGTTCTTTTTAATTACAAGAAGAATTTAGACCCCCAAATTACAGGATTAGAGAGAAAAAAAGGTAAGATATGTTTGAAAAATAATTAGGTAATAAGAGAAACTGTATTTAGACCCATGGCGGCTGATTCATGAAGCATTGAGCTTAGAATCACGAGGTTCTTAATTTAAGCCCACTAGTCACTCAACAGCCTTTATAAGATTTAAAGAGTTGGACATTTAAAGTGTGGAGTTCTCCTCTGACCTCTTAGGTCACTATAAATTAGTATGGATTCAATGGCAGTGGGTGTTCCTTTTTAGTGTGAGCGGTTTTGCAAGATATACAGAGACCCCAACTTGCATACTGCTAAGGCAGAACACGGCTTGAGAAGAGTGGGAAATAAAAAAGAAAAGGCCCATCTATGGAAGATGTGACAGCGACGGAGGGTGTTGAACTGAAACACTTCATAGCAATTTTCACCAATTTTTGATCATCTACATCTTTCTTCTGCAGAGTGTGCAGTAAATATTGTAGGACATTAATGTTTCAAGGGGGAGGTTGACTCCAAGTGTCTTTGTAAAGAAATTCTAACATTTCTTTTAAGAATTTCTATGCATACATGGATAAATTGTACCAATTTGGAAGAATACTGGAATAGTTTATTGTTAATAAAGGATTTTGCACCCTGAAAAAAAAATTCATGAACAAAAAGAACAACAGTGCAACAAAATGACACTAGAATAAAAAGAAAGAAAGAAAACATTCATGAGGCTTAATGTAAGTGGGGACTCTGCAGTGGGCTCTGGGCTGTCACTGCCATCCACAGTGTTTTGCAAACCAAGGTGATTAGAAGTTAAACTCGAATACAGTGTGAATGTTTGTTTTGTTCCTCAAAGCTCCTTGTAAACAACATCTCCCACTTTAGGTTCTTTCTGAGTGTGTAGAGCTCAAGGTAAATGACTGCCTCTCATGGTCCAAGTGTAAGAGCAAGAAGCCTACTCTTTTCTATGCTCTCATCCTATTTCCCTTTTACCACAGTGGCTCGGATATTCAGACTCCCATTTAGGACAATGTTATCATTACTAACCATATCGAAATCTACTTTATTTCCCCTAGACTATGGTTTCTGCGTTGGTGTAGAGAGGTTTCTGTCAAAGGTGCTTGCTAAAACCCCAAACCAAACTCACTTGCATTGAGTTGATTTTGACAACTTTAGCACAGGGTAGCTACACCCCTGTGAGTTAATTCTTCTGGAGTATAGAGCCTTGTCCTTCTCTTGAGGAGCAGCTGGTGGTACTGCGGGCCTGTGATTAGCAGCCTAGTGAGTAACCATTATACCACAGCTAACCAAGAGTGCATGCTAGATTTCATTTTTCTTTCTCTTCTCTGTTTATGGTTTATTCTGAGCTGACTTCCAAAAGTCAGATAACCAGGCATACTTAGGGAAGCCTTCCAGAACCCTTCTTCCTTCTTCCTATCCTCTCACAGCATGCAGCAGGTAAAGCATTTACTCAGACTGGCCCTTAGAATGATAAATGATCAACCATCAATGGACTCAGACTCCATGGTTAGTGTCAGTGAAGTATACCTTTGAAAAAGCCAACCAATCTGGATTTTCTGGTCAGTTCCTGGATCCTCTGTAGTGAAATTGTGTGAAAATATCCTTTCCTGAAGGTACTGCCTGATTCTGCGTCATTTTCTTCCCTTCAATAAGCTATTAATTTTAAGAGAAGCTCAGTTTGTTCTCTGACGGTGGTCTGTTAATGATGTAGCCAGCGGGCATCAAGTAGACCCTGACTCTTGGAACCTCATGGATATCAGAGTAGAACTGAGTGCCAAAGGGTTTGTAGTGCCTAGTTTTTCTGAAGACGATCACCAGGCCTTTCTTTCAAGGCCTCCCCTCTCCGTTGACAGCCAAACAAGTGAATGTTGGTGCCACCAGGGACAGTTGCTGTTAGCTGTATTGTGATGCTTTTCTTTGCATAAACCAACCCTGTTTGTCTTTGAGCAAAGTTGTAAGGACTGGGAAAATCTACTGGCCTCAGCAACAACACCAGCCTTCCTCCTGGACCCTCTGATGGTGACAGCTGGATCCAACAGCATCACAATGTGCCCTTTGACTGAGAAGAGAACAAAGGGTTTCTTTAACTGAGCAGTTACCAAGAAGAGAAAACTCAGCCTGCTGGTGTCTCTTGGGAATAAGTCATGATCAAATGTCATATATCTTCCCCTCCCTTTGCCCCTCTGCCCCCAGTGGGGCAGAACGCTTGGTCAACAGGGGATCCAGTTGCTGTCCCCAAGCGTGGTTTCCTCTCGCTCAGGAGTCGCAGATGAGGTATCTCGGATGCCTTGCTGGGGCCAGAGGGGTCCAGCTCAGGCAGCACAGCTGGGTGTCCAGGTCTTTGGTCTGAGGGCCGTCTGTAAACACACTGTGGTCAGCTGTGAAGATGAAGATGAGCCTTCCCTCTGGGTTGGGCATTTCATTGGTCACGGCTTTAAGGCGGGTGAGGGAAAGGAAGGGATATTTGCTGGTGGCCCCTGCTGTGGCAGATACCATGCTAAAATTGGATCACTTACCTTTCATCTCGACTTTAAACCCTCAAAAACTCAAACTTATGCCACAGGGCCATTCCTGACGCCTGGCAACCGGACAGAACAGACTTTTTGTGGGTGGAAATGCCTGGTCATTTTCCTGTGGGCAACCCTTGGGCTTTGTTTCAAGATGCAAACAGACCTCACATCTGGAATGTGATATAAAGAGAACTTTTATTAGCCTAAAAGAGACAGAGACACGGACAGACACATCCTCTGGAGAAGGGAGACCAGCAGCATGAATCTGAAATGGGGCTTGAGGTTCACAATTGAGATACAATTTAAACAGGGGGGGAGTGGTTAAGGGGGAGGGGTTAGGCAAAAGCAACTGTTATCAACACACAGTTGATGACAGATCAATGCATCGCATTACGGGAGGGACTGCAGCAGCAGGGACGCAGCCATGTTTGGAACATGCACACTGTTAGATAAGGCAACTTGCTAGCTTGGTTTCTGGCCTTCTGATCAAGGTAGTCAGGGCCAAGGACATGACTCTTGATCATTCAACTCCCTGTACTGTCTGCAGTACACCCTGTACTTCCATGAAAGACACCCCCAGGCAAGCCGCGAAGAGACTGCTCCTCCCTGAGCTGACCAAAGAGAGATGGAGGCAATCCACTTTTCAAGGCACTCTGGCTGAGAGCAAAGTTCTCCACCTCTTGGTTAATGATCAGAAAGCACTCAGTGCAGGCTTAGCCTATGTGAGAACTCTGTAAATGGATTTGGGCCTGCCACTACTATCCAAAGTCTTTTGCAAACCAGGGTGCTCAGAATCAAGCTCTACTACAATTCAGATGGCTGATCTTTTGATGAGCAGGCAATGCTTAACCCACTGTACCACCTGTATAGGCCACCTGATTTTATTGCCAGGCAGACACGAGGACTGACCTCCTCAGAGCTAGCTTCAGAAGTTAGCTGGTCACTGGCTACTGGTGTGTGAGAATTCAGGCCTTACAGGAAGTGGCTTCTAGACAAGTGCCGGTAAGGGAGGTAGCTAGGTCCTAACTACAGGTGCTAAGGGCTTAGGGCCTGTAACAAGGAGGCTCTGAGTGGGGATCTAGCATAAAAGGATGTACGTGGGCTTTGGATCAAAGCTGGGTTCAAAGGTGGCCTCTTCCCAGAGCGGCAGCTTCTTCTGTGGCAAAGTCAGAGTGATTGCTGTGAGGATTAGGTAAGATATTAGGAGGAAAGGTCTGTACTTAGATGTCTGTTACAGCAGTCAGACAATGGGAGTGAAAAAGAGAGGTCTTTCAGGGTCCTCTTGGTCTCGCGAGCCCCGGTGGTCTGCTCCTCGGTCTAGCTCCAGTGCGCTCTGGATGCCACGGACTACTTTCTGAATTTGCATGGGCTTTGTGGGGCACCCTGTTCTGGGAACCAAGAAATTTGGTGCAGGGCCAGACTTATGGACTTGTGAGCAGGCTGACTCATGAATCCTCTTCTTGCTGGACCTTTCATGGTAGCTCAATGTGTCTGCATGTGGTAAAGGTTTTTGGGAACAGGGATGGGGACCTTGGAAGGCACCACAAGAGACAGGGGGCATTGCAAGGGCAGTGTAATGAGAGAGCTTGGGTTTCTCTTTCATGAGAAGCTGAACTTCATCATCCTGGCAGTGGGAGGCAAGGAAGAGTTTAAGAAGTGTGTGTGTTAATAATAATAAAACCCGCTGCCGCTGAGGTGATAGGGTTTGGGAGGTTGTAAATCTTTTTTTTTCCTTTTTTTTTTTTGGTGGGGGTGCATCACTGCCCTCTGGTGGTGGGAGTAGGAGGCCCAGCCTTGCTGCTGGATTTGAACCTTCAACCCAGTGGGCCACAGTCCCACGCACAACCACTATGCCACCGGGCCTCAGCCGAGGTTGTAAATCTTTATGGACGCAGATAGCCCCATCTATTCTCTAAGGATTAGCTGGTGGGTTCAAACCGCTGACCTTGAAGTTAGTAACTTGATGTCTACCTATGTTAGACTGAGTTGACTAGAGAAACAAATCCAGAGACACTCGTATGTGTACAAGAAAGAACTTAATATAAAAGAGCAATTTTATATTAAGAAAACATCCCAGCCCAGTCCAGATTAAGTTCCTAAGTCCAACATTAGTCCATATGCCCTATACCAGTCTATAAATTCCTCTTCAGACTCTCACAACACATACAATGACACTGAATTACAGGAAGATCACAGGTCAGTGGGTGGAAAGTCTTGTGGATCCAGTGTCAGTGGAAGCATCTGGCAGAGGCCTTCACGCGGCTTCCTCAGCTCCAGGGCTCTGGCTCCTATCAGCATAGCTCCATGTGACTTGTCAACCGAACATCTTGCAGGGAGAGTGTGTGTGCCCCGTCTGCAGGAAGCTATTTATCACTGTAGCACCTCAAAATGAGGTCATCAAGCTGCAAACTGATTAACAGGCTAAACTTCCCCCTTCTCAAGTTGACAGATTTTGTAACTGCCACATAGTCCATAAATTCTTCTACAGCACAGGGAATGATGCCAAAAGCAGGAAGATAAGAGGTCAGTGTGTGAAAAGTCTTGTGGGAGCATCTGAGTGCTAATGCAGCTCTTCCTGTGGCTCCTTTAGCTCCAGGGCTCTGGCTGCCATCGGCAGAGCTTGCATGTGGCTTGTCAACAAAATGTGAAGCAGAGTGAGTGTATGTCCCGTCTCCAGGAAGGAAGACAGGAGTTCCCAAATCTTCAGGAGAAGGCTATGGCCACACAGAGGCATCATTGGCTATGACCTGATTGACGAGCTAGACCCCACCCCTTCGCTCAAATCAGCAGATTACGTAACTGCCACAGTATCCTACAATGTGATAATAATAGCGAGCCTTTTTTGAGGGCCTATTGCATACTGCCCTAAGCATTTTAACTGTATTTTAACCTGAATTAAACCTCATTCTATGAGATAGTCAATTCTAACTCATGTGTGAGAATATAACTTTTCATGGTTTGCTTACCTGTAACCTCTACATAATTTTCTACAGTTTGCTTGTCTGTATTCTTCACAACCCAATTCGTGGGAACTCCATGTATTAGAGCAGCGGTTCTCGACCTCTGGGTCACAACCCCTTTGTGGGGTCGAACAGCCCTTTCACAGGGTCACCTGAGACCATCAGGAAACATTCTTTTCAATAGTCTTAGGGACCAAGACACTGCTCTTCTATCCATCTCTAGGCGCTCTCCCCACATGCAGACACGCCCACATACAAGTACCAGTGTGAAGACTGTTACCCATGCTACACCATGCTTCAAGACAAAATTTCATTTATTTGTCATTAGAAATAAATATCTCACAATATATAATTACATATCATTTTTGTGATTAGTCACTATGCTTTAGTGATGTTCAATTTGTAATAATTAAAACATATCCTGTATATCATATATTTACATGATGATACATAACAGTAACTAAATTACATTTATGAAGTAGCAATGAAAATAATGTTATGGTCAGGAGTCACCACAACCTGGGGAACTCTATTAAAGGGTTGCAGCATTAGGAAGGTTGAGAACCATTGTATTAAAGTAAACATTTTCAACAGAGTTTTCCTGGTTGGAAAAAGAATTAGAATAGACTCCATAGCAATGGGTTTAATTTAGTCAAATGTTAACAGTAGTTCCTGGCATATTCTTGGGTATAGTTTGGCTATAGTTTTTACAGATGGAATATTGGAGGTTCAAATTCACTAACTGATCTCAGGAGGAAAATGAGGTTATCTGCTTTTGTAAAGATTTATAACTTCTGCTATGTTTCATAGGGCCATTCTGAGTTGGAATTGATTTGATGGCAGTGGGTGTTTGTTTCTTTGTTTGCTTCTTTACAGAATTGATCAGCAAGCCTTTCACTCACTTGTCACTAGGTGGGCCCAAACCTATGCTCTTGAGGGTCTTGGTCAAGGCAAACCATTTGTAACACTCTGGGCAGGGAATTCTAACTATGTTATCTCATTGAATACTCACAGTATGAGTGTTTTGTCCATTTGCAAATAAAAAACTAAGGCACAGGAAGGTGAAGTCACCATCTAGGTGCCACATAACCCAAAAAGGGACAGAATCAGGATGCAAACCCATGGATCTGATTCCTTACTTTTGTCTGGATGAGACTATGGCAGATGCCCTCTGGCAGCAGTGCCGAGCATGGATGAGGAAAGTAAAATGGCAGGCCGGGCTGAGCTTAAAGGATGACTGTCAGAGTAAGTCTGTGTCCAGAAACCTCTTAGCCATGCCCAGAGCCAGCCAATAAGAGCCGGTCATGTACTCATAGTAGGCATCTACCTGCAAAGTTCAGGAACAGAGATGACTACAGAATTCATAGTCTCCCCCTACCTTTGATAACTGCAGAGAATAGGGGTATTGAAATGACAAGAACAAAGCTTGTATACTGAGCCTCCATATTTTTAGCTGTACATTTTTATCTATAAAAATGACAAAGAAAAGTAGAGACAGTGCAAAGTGAAGCTTGAATAGATGCTAATTTCTTATCTCTTCCCACCTATTCTCATGTAGTTCTTTGCCTTCTTCCCCTACAATTAGTTCTCTGGATAACAAAAACTTAAGGAGCCGGAAGGAGACTGCTAAGGTACTCTGGCTCATGCCTCAAGGCCCTGCTTCCATCAGTTCTCACTAAGCCTGATAATTCTTGAAGCTCACAAAACCAGCACTTTCCTAAGGGTCTCTCATTTACTCTTTCTATTTGGCAACTGTTTTCTGAAGGTGCTGTGTGGCCCAGCTCACTGGCAGTCTCCTGAACAACTTCTTTGCTGTCCTCAGAGAGACACTGCCTGCTCTGGCTTCTGGTGTCAGCTCCCTGTGAATTCATTGAAGAGCTTTCTCCTCCCTGGACCTCAATCTCCCTAGGTAAAGGATGAAGGGGGTTTCAAAGAGCCTGTGAGGATATTTTTAGTATGAAGACACAGTGCAGCAATGTTCTTACCTGATTTAGGAGTTAGGCTAGATTGGAAGCCCCAAGGCTGGATACCTTTAAAGTCACCTCCACATTCATTGTTCTATGCTGATTGAATCTGAGCTGATGGAGACTGGGAGATCCATGATGATGCCAAGACCCAGGCCACAGATGCTTAGTGGATGAAGGACATTGGGTGACCTCTTCACACAAAGCTCAGGAAACCACTTCTCTGCTGCTGCTCTCTCCAGGAATGCAGATTTACCTGAGACAATAACTCAGAGTACATTTTAATGTAAAATTTATGCAAATGTATATTTATGCAAATGAATCAGGTCTTAAGCTGGCATCTTGGGATAGCAGCTGGCTGAGAGTGAGGTGCCCCTTTTAACTTTAGATTTTCCTTTGAGACCTCTGAGAACTTTCCCCAAGAGTCCCATTGCCTCCCCTCCACACCTCTTCGAAGAGGACTTCAGCAGGAGGTAAGTCTCCATGGAGCATTTTTTGTGGATTGATGAAGGTACACTGACATCAGAGAGGAAGTTTCTAGAGATTTCAAACTGTGGTAGTTACATAATTTCATGTCAACTTGATAAATAAAAGTGTAGAGGTAGAGTCTGGCCTTCCAATCAAGTCACAGCCTGTTGATGCCTCCTTGTGGGTGTAGCCTTCTCATAAAGAAGCCCTGGGACCCTCCCTCCCCCCACTCTCTCCCTGGCAGTTGGATGGCACACTGCCTGATCTAGCTGCCCAAGTCGCCATATGTGCTGTGCTAACCGTGGGCCATGCAGTGCTCTGTTCCATCTGGTGGGTCCCACAGACCATGTTGCTGTGCTGTGTTGTTCCTTGCTTTGGACCCACTCTTACTTGCTTCATCTGTTGCCTGAGCCTACTTTGCTTGTCTTGCCACCACTTCACAAGCCACAACATCTCCATAACCTCTGCTACACCTCACCACTTCATCTTCCTACGATCTTCTTTCTTGGCCTTGAGCTGGTGGCCGGTGAGTTGGAAGAACCTTCAATATATTAACTGTCACATGAAAGTGAGTTGAACTGAGCTCTCTGTACTGCTAGGTGGACTAATTGCTGTTATATTCCTTTTTTGCTATACACATATATGTATGTATTTAATGTACACATGCACACATATATGAGTAGTATATATAGTGTGTATATACATATATGCATGTGTGTCTATGTATGTGTATATATATTTATATATATATAAAGATAGGTGTCCTCCTGATTTTGCTTCTCTAGAGAACCTTGCCTAGCATGCAGGCACATCTATAGGCATTGGGTAATTGAGTAAACCATCCCTTTTAGGACACTGTCCTCATTCCATAGGAAGGAAAGCAAGGCTTGAAGAGGTGAAATGGATTCCCCTGTCAGGATTGCTGCAGGTAGCAGAAATGGAACGCATTCCAGAGCTCCCTGGTTCCACACCCTTACCTGGTAGTCACAGCCTACAATGCTGTGCTGGTTTCTAAATACATAACGTGACAGACCTGCATGTGCATGATGGGAATTGGGGTAGGGGTAGCTTCTGCAGTGGGACCCAGGCCCATCAGCATGGTAACTCTGGGTCCCTTTTCCATCCCAGGTTTTGACGCCTGGTGCTTCATAGATGCTATGTGTATTTTGAATGGAGGAGTTAATGCACAAAAACTCATCATTACACTAACTATAGTGTATTTCAGCTAGTGAGGGGCTTTGTTGCCCTTTTCTCAATTGTTCTTGGCCAGGTGGCCTGCATTGGGGGTAGCGAGGGTTGGGTTTTCTTGCTCTGGGAAATGGGCAGTCGTCAGGGTAAAGAAGGTAAACCGAGGTTGGGCATAAGATGACCTCTAGCCTTGGGGAAGGAGGATGTCTTTGGGTTGAGAGAGTTGGCATGAATACTCAAGTATGAAAGTTCTAAGAGATGCCTCCTGCAGGATGTTGAGCTGTGCCCGCCTACCTCCTACCCCAGTCCCACACTCCATTCTCTATTTTAGGCAATCACATGGACAAATGGATTGAGTTGGGGTTGTTGGGGAAATATGACTAAAATCAATATCTTCTCCAAGTTCAGAGGTAGAAGAGGATGAAAGAGATTTTATTATTGGATAAGCATTAAACCAGCATCTGCTAAAAAGAATACATACATTGAAGGAAATCTTACCCTTTATATAGCTAAGCTGGATACAACATAATTTACACATGTTCTCAAGGCAAAGCTTGTCCTCAACTATGAAGTCTTTTTCTTACTTTATTCTGTCACTTTATTGGGACATAATTCAGATTTCATACCATTCCATAGTTCAGTCATATCAAGCAGTGTTGTACAATTGCTATCATAATCAGTTTCAGAACATTTTTTCCCCTTCTGGAATGCCTTGATCTCAGCTTCCCATTCCCCTCCTCCCTTGATGCCCCCTGCCTACCTGCCTACCTGCCCCCTGCCTACCCGCCCCCAGGAACTCTCAATAGTTAGATAGTTATTGTCTCTATAGAGTCATCCATCCTGGGTTTCATATACCGAAAGGCATAGAAAGATACAGAGGATCAAGAACAGTATCAACAATAACAAAATGTAGCAGAGATAAGTACCAATTTGAAAAAAAAAAAAAGCCCAGAAAATATTCAAAATCAAATCAAGATCAAAGTGTATTCAAAGGGAGATCAGTAAGAAGGTTTTAACCATTCAAGTCAGAGTTTTCGTTTTAATCTACAATAATTGACTCTCTGATACTCTGAAAACCAGAAACTTATTCCCTATGTAGATCCCACTGTCATTTGTAGCCTTCTGTAAACCAGAATTTCACTATTTAAGCTCTGATACCATTCTCCTCTGAATTTGGACTGTATCCTTTCCACTCCTGGAAACACAGATGTTGGTGTGCTACTTACATGTGGGCTTAGTTGACATCTGCCTTCGATGGCTGTTCGTGTGAAGACCATCATTTGTGACCCCCGTCGCTATTCAATTTCTTTCCAATAGAGGTCAAGACAGTACCATTTTCTCACATTGTTAATTCTAGTTTCACATAGCCAGTGGGGTTGCTTGCTTTGCGTTTATCCAAAGGGAAAATGTAAGTCCAGCTTTGTCACTGGAGATGGATTTTAAAGAGAGAACTTTTGAAAATCTCTAGATTTTCACACAGGCAAGACTTTTACTTAGGCTTCTGAGAGGGCTTCTCAAAAGAAGCTAAGAAGGAAATTTACAATGGCAAAGTTTCAGAAGTAAATGCTGTAAAGAAAAAAATGATCATGCACAAACACCATGATCAGGCAATGCTTTGCTCCATTATGCTTGGGGGTTCAAAGAGCAGGGTGCCCACCCATCGCAACTAACCACACAAGTCAGCCCCTAGAACTGAAACATGGGCATGATAAGGACACAAATATTCCCCTTGCAGTGTGTGCCAAGATTGGACTGTGTTAGTTTTGTTCTAATGTGTTCTGTTCTTTCACCTTCCCCCCCACCCAAAACAAAAAGAAGAAACACTTTGTGAAATTCAAATACAGGTACAAACTAAGGCATGAAAACATTGTCCAGAAGGCAGGTGTGCAGGACCAGGAGGCCTCTGTAGCAGGATTATTTTGAGGATGGGTTGTCCTCCTTGGGGCATTGGAACCCATGTAAGAAACTTAGATGGAGGAGTATCCAAGCCAGTACTCTCTGAGCACTTGCACCAAGGGTGGAGCTTGGAATAAAACACCCACTCTGCACATTGTAAGGACACAGGATTCCCACAGGGCCAAAGTGTTTTGGTCTTTTTTACCATCCCTATCTAGGTTCTTTACATGGGGACTGAAAATGTGGCAGATGACCTTCAAGGACGTTTCCAACTTGGATATTCTGGAATTGTTCCAACTAAGCTTGACTTCTGTAATCGTTAATTTTTTGTATCAACTGAGCTAGACTATGATTCTCAGTGGTCTTCCAATTAATAGACTAGTAGTTATTCCATAATGTAATCAAGTGCATCGTAGCATAATTACCTTCTATGATGTAATACAGTGGTCAGAAAAGGAGTTTCCTTGGGATGTGCTCTGTCTAGTTTGACAAACTTGTTTTCTCTCTCTCTCTCTCTCTCTCTCTCCACTCTGTACTCCTTTCTATTACCTGATCTCATGATGAAATTCTGCCAATATGTCCAGCCTGTTACCTGCCCATGGATTTTGGACTTGCCAGACCCTTAATCCCATGAGGCAATCTTGCTCCTTATATACACATATACACTGTTCGGTTTCTTTAGAGAACTCCAAGTAAGGTTTCCTTGTCCTGGAGCATTCTCCCATGCTTCTTCTTAGCCTCTGCTCAGTTAGGAACTAGGGCTACAGATGGAGCAGCCACTGGAGGCTGAGGGGGATGGCATCAGGGAGCAGAAAACTTGGGGACCTGTGGAAGGAGCCTACTACTTTGAACTATTAAAAGTTTGGCATCTCTTTGTTCTGGATGCACAGGTTTCCAGGCACTAGTCTATTCCTGGTCCAGCTATTTAATAAAGGCTCTAATTATTAAGATAGTGGTGTAGCTGTTTACAACACTTACAACACTTATTCACTTTCTTGAAACAGTGTGTGCTTTTGAGACCGTAATACTGGAAACTTCCTTTTTCCTCATATAATAAAGTGACCAGATTTTAAGTGGAACACCATTGACCTAGGGGTGTTCTGGATTAAAAATGTGGTCTTATATGGAGCAACAAAAATTTTCATAGAATGCAAAAATAGTATTATAATATATTTATTTTAGTTTTAAAACACCACGGGATGTTGTTAAATTATTAAAAAGTGGGATGTCTGGTCACCTTATCATACAAGTCACTTGGATTAGGGGCCATCCCAATCCCAACTATGTGGACAGCTGCCCCTTCTCCCAGAGGAATCTACTTCAGAGGACAACACTAAAGCTATGGCTCTGGAAGAGGGGCGTGTCTGATCAGAGCACACAGGAGCAAATGAAGGGGGAGGAAGAGAGAGTGGAGACTTGAGGACGATATCCCCACTCAGAGCAGCTAATGTAGAGAGAGGACCATATGGCCGGCCCCACTATGAGACACGACTTCCCTCACTGACCTTACAGAGGACAACACTGGAAACCGTGTGGGAATTGCGCCTTCTCTGACCCCAAGACACTGAGGTGGAGTACTAAGGGAGTACAAGAGAAGAGCAAGTGGAGCAGAGCAAGGAAGTCCTGGTGGTGGATTTCCTTTTGGGCCAGGTCGTGGCACCTCTTCAGACTTGACCGGAAAACACTCCTAAAGGACAGAAAACAGACCCTGAAATTTTTATAGGCTTCTCTCTTTTTTGTTTTGTTTTTCTGTTGTCATTGTTTTGTTTTCTTTTGTGACTTTGTTTTGCTCTGTCTTGTTTTTCTTTGCATATTATTATCTCTGCAGGTGTGTCTACATAAGATAGGCTGGATAAGTAATCTGGAGGAGAAAACAATGGAACTGTTTTCAGGAACTCTTGATAATTTATGAATTATTATTATTTTGTCATATCTTATACTGCTCAATGTCTCCTTCCACACACTTTTCTGTTGTCTGTTCCCTCCCCAACCCCCCTGGAGGAGGTTATATGTAGATCATTGTAATCAGTTCCCTCTTTTTACTCCACCTTTCCTCCACCCTCCCAGGATTGCCACTCTCACCACTGGACCTGAAGGGTTTATCTGTTCTGGATCCCCTGTGATTCCAGTTCCTATCTGTACCAGTGTACATACTCTGGTCTAGCCTGATTTGTAAGGTAGAATTGGGATCGTGATAGTGGCATGGAGGAAGCATTTAAGAACTAGAGGGAAGTAATATGTTTCATCATTGCTACACTGCACCCTGACTGGCTCAAGTTCTATAAAAGGATGTTCAGTTGCTTACAGATGGGCTTTGAGTCCCCAGTCCACACTCCTCCTCATATACAATGATGTGATTTTTTTTTGTCCTTTGATGCCTGATACTTATATTCATCTAACACAGCACTTCTCACCAACAAAGAACCTAATGGGTCTGAGAATTCAAAAAGTTTTAATACAATCTCCCACAATAGTTTTTGTCAGTTTGTGGTACTGCCATGAGTGTGATGCTGGAAAGTATGCATCTGGCATTTTAAATAATGTCAAGGCCACCAACAGTGGATAGGTTTCAGTAGAGGTTCCAGACCAAGATCAGGACCATTTCCTTCTGAAAAATCTAGACACTGATGACATTATGGATCAACAGTAGAATATGGTCTGAATATGAGTCTTTCAAAACCCTCAAAATACGACTTGGCAAGAGCTGCATCCTCAAACTAGATCAACTTTAACAATGGGGACAAAGAGAGAGCAAAGCTTTAGGTACCTTCCTTTGCATGACTCTAGATAAGAAGAAACAGCTTTAAATAGCCACGTATAATCAAAATTAGAATATACAAAGTCTGAACCTAGAAGAGCATAATTATTGTGGACTTCATAAAAATCCATATCCTGTGGTACCACGTGCTAAGTATTTGGTTGCTGATCAAAGGTTCAGATACTTGGACCTACCAGCAAACTGCAGCAAAACCAGATGAAGCAGCATGATTTCTAAAAGACTGACAACTTCAGAAAGCCTATGGAGCTGTTCTATGGAGTCATTCGGAGTCCCAATGGGCTCTATGGCCTTTCGGATTTTAGTGGGCAGACATGGATTGGTACTGATCATTTTGAATTAGAAAGTCTATTATGTTGGGGATCCAAAATTGAAGAGAAAGGGTGCCATGAAAGCAGCAGTCAAGAAATCAAACCACCTGCATCGGGCATGCCTGCTGCACAAGACATCTATCGCTTTGAGGTCAAAGGTGTGCCTGCCCCAAGACATGACATTTCTAGTTGCCTTCCAAGATTGTGAAAGTTGCATTGTATAAAGAAGACCAAAGAAGGATCGATGCATTTGAACGATGGGGTTGGCAAAGAATGCTGAAAGGACAGTGAACTTCCAGAAGATCGAATGAGTCTTGGAAGAAGTACAGCCAGAATACTACTTAGGCGTTTTGAGGAGCTTTAGCTCATGTATTTTGAACCCACTAGCAGGAGAGATCAGTTGCTCCAAAAGGAGGTCATGCTTGATAAAGTAGAGAGTCAGCGAAAAAGAGGATGAGCACCAAGAGAGGGACTGACACTGGGGCTGCAGCAACGGGCCCGAGCAGCACTTTTAGAGGGACGTACAATCTGACAGTGTTTTATTCTGTGATGGGGTCACTAGGAGACAGATGCATGATGGAACCTCACGACAATGACAATTATGTTGGGAGTGACAGATGGAAAGGAATGGCATCATAGTCATAGTCATAATAAGAACATTTCAAGAAACACAGGGTTGTCAATAATAGGTTAATATCCATATGTCTACAGAAAAAAAAACAGTAGACGGCATTACCTTGTGAGCAGAACTTGAAGATTGCAATTCAAGATAAGTGAAACAAAAATTCCCCCAACTGCACCAATAAACAATATCATGATAAGTGAAGAAAAGATGGATGTTATGGCAGTTACATAGTCACCTTGAGTGAATGGGATGGAGTTTAGCCTGTCAATCAGGTCATAGCCAATGATGCCTCTGTGTGGCTTTCTCCTGAGGATTCTGGAAACTCCTGGAGGCAGGATACACAGTCTCTCTGTTTCACATTCCATTGAAAAGCCACGTGAAGCTATGCTGATGGCAACCAGAGGCCTGGAGCTAAAGGATTCACATGGAGGGTGGCACCAGTTCTCAGATGCTTCCACAAGACTTTTCACCCACTGGCCTGTGATCTTCCTGCTTTTGGAATTATTGTATGTGTTGTGTGAGTCTATAGACAAATTTGTGGATTAATATTGGACAAATGTGCTAATATAGAACTTATGGACTTGATATGGATTAAGCTGGAAGTTTCCTTAATGTGCATTTACTCTTAGATTTAAAACTTTCTCTTACATACATATGAGTGTCTCTGGATTTATTTCTGTAGTAAACCCTGACTAACATAGATATTATCCAGGATTTCACTTGACTTGGGTCCATAATTAATGTCCAGGAAAGCAGAAACCAAATGACATACTGCATTGGGAAAATCTGCTGCAAAAGATCTCTTCAAAGACTTAAAAATCAAAGATGCCACCTTGAAGACTACGGTGTACCCATCTAAGTCATGGTATTTTCAAATGATTTATATGCGTGGGAATCAAAAGAGAATGTGATACCTTTAAATTATGATTTTGGGAAGAATATTAACTATTCCATGGATTCTCAGAGGAGCCAACAAATCTGTGTTGGAAGTACAGCAAGAATGTTTCTTAGAAGGGGAGATGGTATTTCGGGTACTTTGGACCTGTCATCAGGAGACCAGCCCCTGGAAAAGGGCATCATGCATGGTTAAGTAAAGGGTCAGTGACAAAGAGAAAGATCTTCAAGGACATGGGTGGACAGTGGTTTCAACAGTGGGCATAGGAAAGTCTAGGAGGATGGCACAGGACTGGAAAATGTCTTTCTATTGTACATAAAATTACTATGAGTCATAACTGACTCCAGTGCCCTTCCCCAAATGCAACCTGTCCTCCCATTTGCACTTTTGCTGCAGTTGGTCTTGGTCTTGTGTCAAAACTCCTCCTAAAGCCAAGAAGTCTATCCTGGGGACGGTAAAGTCAGCTCTGGTTCTCTCTGGACTCCTGTGTAAGGTAAGTGTCAGAATTGAGTAGATGCTCAATGAATGTTTCTCATATGCCTGACAAAGAAGAATCAGTCTTACAAGACAGATCATATAGCAGTCTGTTCTAGCAAGGTTGCAAAATTCCAAGGAGACGCAAAATGACCAAATGCCCATGCAGTTCTCCATTGGTGGGGACACTGTTAATTTTTGAAATGAGTAGAATTAAAATTAATTATCCTATTAGAATAATTAATATGTGCACATGGTACACAATTCTTTCTTTTCTTTTTTTTTAGGCATCACTGCCCTCTGGTGGTGGGAGTAGGAGGCCCAACCTTTGCTCCTGTGAGCTGGAATTGAACCTCCAACCCAGCGGGCTGCAGTCCCACGCACAACCACTACGCCACTGGGGTTCAGCCCATGGTACACAATTCTAAATGGGTAAATGAGACTCTAGTCTACTGGTCCTCACATTTCTTTGCTCAAGGACAACTCCTGTTCTTATGGATCCTTCTAGAGCTAGTCTATGCGCTGAAGGGGAGCTGGTACTGGGGGCCTAAGTGGAGGGCGGATGTTTTGAGAGTGATGATGGCAACAAGTGTACAAATGTGGCCTGCATACAATTGATGTATATATGGATCATGATGGGAGTTGTATGAGTTCCCAATAAAATGATTCATAAAAAAGGGAGGCAGAAAGAGAAGCTTATACCAATGGCTCAAGTAGAAAATATTTGGAAAAAGTAGAAAATATGGCAGCATGTGTACAAATATGCTTGATACAAATGATGTATTGAATGTTATAAGAGCTGTAAGAGTCCCCAATAAAATCAGCAGGGAGGGGGCGGGGAAAGAACATCACAAAAGAAACAAATGTTTCACAGTGACATGTACTTTGCTTTGTTACCTTTAGTTATATGTCCTGAATATGGTTTCCTATCAAATCATGCATAACTCTTATTCTCTGTGGTGGCTGCAGAATATTCCTTATTTTGGCCCATTTCCTTCTGATGGAGACTTATACAGTGTGTTAGTCCAGGTTGACTAGGGAAACAAAGTCAGAGACACTCATTTGTGTGTAAAAGAGAGCTTTATATCAAAGAGCAAAGCATACTGAGAAAACATCCCAGCCTACTCAAGGTTCAGTCTATAATTCTAATATGAGCCCCTATGTCCTAGACCAGTCCATCAATTTCTCTTTAGATTCATGCAGCACATGCAATGAAGCTGAATGCAGAAAGATCACAGGTCAGTAGACAGAAAGTCTCATGGATTCAATGGTGGTGGAAGCATCTCGAGGCTCTGGCAGCCATCAGTGTGTGGGGTCATGTGGCTAGTCAGCAGGAAGGTGAGAGAGAGAGAGAGAGAGAGAGAGAGAGAGAGTTCTTAGACTCCTCATAAGAAGGCCATGTCCACAAGAAGGGATCATCAGACTGTGACCTGCTTATCATGCTAGAATCCATCCCTTCATTCTTTTATCAAGTTTTGACATGAAATTATGTGACTGCCACAGATGGTTTGCTTGCTTTACTTTTAGAGATGGTGCTCATGTTCTTGGTATATCATATGGGACTGTTTGAAGGGTAAATTCCTGGGAATAGAATACCTGGTTCAAACAGCACACACATGTAAGATGTTGGTGGAAAAGCTACAGCTGTTGCTGTGGAGTTGATTCTGCCTCCTGCTTCCTGTCAAACCCATGTGGTCAGAGCAGAACTGTGCTTCAAAGAGTTTTCAAGATTAGGACCTTTCAGAAGCAGATTGACAAGTTTTTCTTCCAGGGTGCCTCCAGATGGGTTTCGATTGCTAACCTTTCAGAGAGTAGTTCAGCACTTATCCGATGGTTCCACAAGGCATTTTTCTGGAATGGCAGCTGTATCGGTGTACTTTCCCATCAGCAACATATGGGAATGGCAGTACTTGTTTCAGTAGGAATACCTGCAATGTGGGGAGGTAGAGAAGAGTCCAGTAAATTTGCCAATGTTCATGACTGTTGTCCAGTGCTTGGCTAGGGAGGTGTTTCCATCATTTTCTAACTGTGCTGTGTATGTTAATTTTCAGAATGTTTTGTTACAAATTTTCCTTCTAAATGCAGAATTGTTCTTGAAGGCTTCTATCAGCCCCTGGGTGATGCTGTCAAGAAAGAGAAGGGACAACAACAGGAGGCCTTCCTCTGTCCATATGTATCCTTGCATTTACAGCTGTTTGGCCCCATGGCAAACTCATTGTTCATCTAACAGTAAACAGCAGTGGCCCGAAAAATCACTCTGAAACAAACATTTCATCATTTTCTTTCTTGCTCTGGTCTATATTCTTCCTACCTCCTTCTCTTCCTTGATATAGAGTCTACATTCTTCCCATTCACCCCTTCTTCATGGAATATTGATGAGCATCTGCTCTGTGCTAGACACTGCTGCACAGGCTTGCAAGACTTAACAAGGTCAGGAGAAAGTGGGAGGAGATATAGAAATGCAAACAAGTTATAGCATTATGAATAGGGTTCAGTGGTAGAATGTCACCTTCCATGAGACAGACCTGACTTTGACTCCCAGGTATTGAACCTCATGCGAAGTCACCACCCAGCTGCCAGTGGAAGCTTGTGGGCCATTGTGATATGCAGCAGATTGCAATGGAACTTTTAGAGTAAAACAAACTAAGGAAAAAGTCATGCCATTTATTATTTTTTTAAATGAGCCTCTGAAAAACCCTGTGGATTACAACAGTCAGTTCCCATTCTGCCTGGGATTTCCATGGTTTGGGAGGCAATTTTAGGGCTATCAACAATTGTAGGGAGATGTCAAGTCATTTCCAACACATAGTAGCAACCCACTATACCACAGAATGAAACACTGCCCGCTCCTGTGCCATCCTGGTAAGTGTGTCTATGTTTCGACCAGTCACTACTGACCCCTTAATTTTTATTAGATTGAGGCTGGAAATATACCAAGTGATCTGCTGATTTCTGGACAGAGATTAGAAGGACATGATGGTTTAAGAACAAGTTAACCCTTATGAAAGAATTATGCAGATGAGGAAATATTTTTCTTAGCTAAAGATGTATAAATAATGTCTATAAGAAAAAGACCTAGCACAGAACCTTATCTAAATCTACCCATGCAGATAAGCACAGGAAGGGTTCTATTTGAGACCAAGGTACCAGTGCCCTATAATTATGTTATAATTATTTTGTCATGTAAATTTGCAATAATTACATTGTAATCAATCTCGGAAAGACACACACAGAGGGACTTTAGAAAGTGTGTAGGAAAATGAAATGAGAAGATTATAGAATTTCCCATAAGCCTTTTGGAGCCCCCACATAAGTGCTTGAGACTAATTCATGTAAAATCCCCTCCTCCTGCTTCCAGTGGTGAGCTGAGTTTATAATTTCCAATTGAAACAGTGTATCCTGAGTTGTTTATTCTCATCTGTGGTAATTACACAATCTCTTGTCTAGTGTAGGGGTGGAGTGTGGCTTGTCGATCAGTTTGTTGGTGCCTCTTTGTGGGTATGGCCTTATTATGAAGATTCTGACAACTCCCTCTCTCTCTGCCTTCATCTTCCTGTCGTTGAGCCCCTGGAAGACCTGTGTGAGCCCTATGTTGGCGTCACACTGATCTGTGATCTTCCTGCATTCTGCACCACTGTATGTCATTCTATGACTCTAAAGAGAGAGTTAAGAACCAGTAACAGACTTATAAACTAATATTGACTTATGAACTTGATCTGTACTGAGTTGGGATATTTCCTTCATATTTAATTACTCTTTGGTATAAAGCCCTTTCTTATACATATGAGTGTCATTGGATTTGTTTCTCTAGTCAACTGGCCTAACACATCACCCTACAAACTGTCTCTGCAATCGTTCTATCTTAAAGTGCTGGATTTCACTTCATTGTCTCTGGCTCAAGTGGTTACATGTTGGACTGTGAGCCACATGGTTGGCAGTTCAAATCACAACAGCTCCTGAGGGAGGACAGCTAAGCTTTCTCCTCCCATGAACAGCCTCAGAAACACCCAGGGGATCACTCTGAGTCAGCAGTGACTTGATGGGTTTGGTTCTAAATTTTTAAAAAGAATTCTTTTAAAATTTCACTCTTAAGCAGATTCTACATCATTAATCTATGAAAAAAAAACCTTTTTTCTTTCTTTCTTTCTTCTTCTTCTTCTTCTTCTTTTTTTTTTTTTTGCCCACCACACTGGGCTTATCTGGATGCCTCCCCCTCTCCATAGTGAACCAGAGGTTTCAAATTCAAGCCCAGGGAGAAACCTGCCTGCTCTTTCTGCCCTCATGCTGATTTCTGATGATCTGTAGTTGTTTCCTCTGATAGAAAGTGTTTCACCTTAGAGGACTTTCACCTTCCAGAAGGGTGCAAATTAGGCTTCCCCACCACCCCACCTTTCATCCCTCCCCACAAGCAAAAACAGGGGAATCATTAATGACCCTGTGAGGGTTGTCATCCCTAAGCGCCCCACCCCCACCCCCTCCAGTCCAGCATGCTTGAGAACATTTTGTGACACTAGCACCATCAGTGACCTCTGGGTTGGGCCCAAGGGCCAGGCCCAACACTGACAACTTTATGGCGTTCCCCCCTTTAGGAGCAACCCTAGCTTATTAGTGGGATTCCCGAGGAGAAGTTGTGACTGGTCCAAGGTCACGTTACGGGGCAGTGGCCTGGCTGAAAGAGCTCGGACTCTGTGGAGTCCAGCAGGCATCTTCTAACAGGCCCAGGACCTCAGTGGAGTCCCTGGTGGGGAGTTTATGGCCTATGGAGCACAAAACAGCAGGGGGACCACCAGGAGTTCCCATGCCCCACACAGCACCTTGCACTTGAGCTGCGAAGTCAGGGAAAGTCAAGGAAAAGATGTGGCAAGTGGCAGTCCATCCAGGGCTGGGCACTCCCTCGCCTGCCACAGGTCACAGCAAGTCCCAAGAGGTGCAGAGTTCCGGGTCGCAGCCCCTAATCGGGCAGCTGGGCCCCTTTGGGGGTCTTCGTCCATTTGCTCACCCCTGCGGGCCCCAGGCTCTCTCCTTGAACTTCTGGGGCCAATAGCTCCAGGTCGCTCCAGAACAGCAGGAATGCCGGGGCCAGCACAGACAACCTGCTCAACCCCCATCAGGCCCTTTTTCTGGGGGGAATTAAACCTCTAAAATTTGAGTTAGCAGTTGAGTTCATTAACAATTCCCAGCACCCAGGAACAATGACACATAATAACTACTCGGTACAATTTAGCCATCCTCATTGCTATGCTCCAAGGACATGGAGAAGGAACTGAAGATGGTCCACATTTATTTCAAGACCTCGACCAAATGCAAAAATATCCCGCTTTTATTTCTTTGGATTCCAACCTGGCATTGACCAGCCTTCCTTTGGGTATTTCTGCACCCTGTAGCCAATGCTGTGCTGCTTGGCCCAAGCCCCACTTCCCATCCCCCAGCTCTCCAGAGTGTTGGCTGATGGCTCATAGCTGCAGTCCTTTCGGGGACCTGCTTTCAGGTTAAGGTACCTGCCTTACCCAGACCACCCTTCTCTGGGTCTTCCTACATCGATAACTGAAGGCTGGGGCAGATGTCGTCTTGACTCAGTTCCAGTTAAAGTTAAGATGATAGTGTTGGAACTCCCAGGGGCAGCTTTCCTCAGTCCAATCAGGTCAGAATCGACTTGACAGCAGTGGGTCTAGCTTAAGGCGAGGAAGGGATTCTGGCTGCACTATGGGCACTCATTCAGTGGCTAACCAAAAGGTCAGCAGGGGGAACTCACCAGCTGCTCCATTTGAGAAGTACATGGTGGTCTGCTTCCGTAAGGATTACAGCCTTGGAAACCCTAGACAGTAGTTCTTCGATTACTGTGAGACAAAATCAATTTCATGGTAGTGGGTTTTGGTTTGGTTTGGTATGAAGGGCAAAACCAAAACCCAAACACACCCCAATAAGACAAAGCAAGGAGACCCTGTGGTACAGAGGTTACATGCTTAGATGCTAATTGAAAGGTTCAAACCCACGGCTTTCTCTTGGATTCAGCCATAGAATCCTTATGGGAAAGTGTTGGCCTGACCATTGAGTCAGAATGGATAGAACACTTGGTGTTACATAACTATATGACAGTGTAGCTCTACAACCCCTTGTCATAAAAACTGGGGTCTCTGTTGGAACTTCGTCCCAACTAGTTTCTCTTTGTTTCTGCCACTCCTTAACAATGGCAAGCACTGTCATGCAAACCCCACCCAGTGCACACACATATGCATTTCCTCTATATTAATGTTTACTTGTGTGCATCCTCTAATGGAACTGGGGAAATTCTAGAGGGAAGGTGCTAAGTGTTCTTGTTATTGGTACCTCTAATACTTCTCACAGAACAATGCAGTGTAACCACAGTAAGTCCAGATGTTGCTGGAATTCAGAGGAGAAAGAGTGAGGTATGAGAAATGGCTTCTAATAGAGGTTTCTTCTGAGTCAAGCCCAGTATTTTAGCTCTGGAGAGAAGTACAAGGATCAGTTTTCAATAGGAGGCTGCCTGTCCCTGGGAGGATACTGACTGCATCCCAGATACCCTCAGGAATCCTTCCTACACTGACAAGAGATTAACGTTGATTAACGTTGAGACAAGTGTAGGCAGAAGGCTCCATCCTTGCAGAATCTGGCTATAAGCTGACTCTGGAGGCCTCAGCTTGAGTGGTATAAAGTCTGTCTGAGTGAAGGGACGGTTCTCAGTCACAGCCAGCATCTCTAACCTCTTCTCCATGCCCTCGGAGTATGACATGACACCTCACCTCCTCAAAAATGTCTCAGAAACCTTCCCCACTGTCTCCACTGTTCCACTGGTGCCACAGACAACGGGAGGGAGCACGGACTCCTTGTAGACATAATGATTTATTTTTATCCCCAAAGTTTATCACCACAGGATTCCTTTGTTCTCTTTCTGAGTTTCTTCACCTTCTTGTGTGACGCATGTTTGTCCCTCTGTCTCTTCTTCTCTCTAGCTCTGCCTTCCTTCCTTCCAGGTATTCTCTCTTCACTCTGTCTTCCAATCTCCCATGTCCCTGCCCCTTCTGCTCTCAGTCCAATTGAAACACCCTGGCAGATTGTCAACTCTAATAAAACTTGTTAATTAAAATCCATACTTTGGCTCTGCTTTCTTTTTATTCCCATTCTAACAAGTGGGAAGGAAGAAAAGGGTACGATTATTTAAGGCTCAGTTGGAAGAAGACAGACTTCCTAGTAGAGAGGGAGTGGAGAGGATGGGCGAAGCCTTTGGAAACATGGGTCTGTGCTCAGAGGAAGATCAGGGAGAGCAGGACAAACAGAATGAACAGTCTTGGGGCAGAGATAAGAGTTGCAGTTGCGATGATGCAGATCAAAGGATGCCACTGGCAAGGCGGGGACGGGGTAGGAGACAGAGGGAAGAGAAATAGCAGAGGGAAGAGAAATAGAAGTGGGAAGAGCATATGGACAGAAAAGGCTGCTGACAGAGGATGAAGGTTGTCGGAAAGTCAAGGAGATTAAGGCCAAGAGAAACCTGGACTTGGTTTGGGTGGAGCCACTGGTGAGAATGTGGAGAAATTGGAATCCTTGTCCGTTGCTGGTGGTAATGCAAAAATGATTCTATCATTGGAGGATACAGTTCAGTGGTTCCTCAAAAATTTAAACATAAAGCTACCATGTGACTTAGCAATTAGACTCCTGGGTACGTAAGTTACCTGAGAGACTTGAAAGCAGCAAGGACACCATGTCCACCAAATGAAGTGAACGAAGTCCATGGTAGCACTATTCACAATAGGTAAAAGGTGGAAACCACCTAAATGCCCACCAACAAATGAAAGGTTAGACATGGGCTATATCGTACAATGGAGGATTGTGCTGCCACAAAAAGAGAAACAAGCCTTGAAAACACTTTTGGCGAATGAAATAAGTTACAAAAGGAAGCCTCCTGTATGATCTTACTGATAGGAAATATCTACGGTATATATTGAGATCAGATTTGAAAAGTTGGTTTTGCTACTAAGGGAAAAGTAAGAAACGATTGTTTAGAAACTGGTGAATTGGGCTGAGGCCCAATGGTGTAGTGGTTGTGTGTGGGACTGCGGCCCACTGGGTTGGTGGTTCAAATCCAGCAGCAGCTCTCCAGGAGCAAGATTGGGCTTCCTACTCCCACCAGGCAGTGATCGTCTCTCTCCCCCCCCTCCCAAAAAAAAAAGAAACTGGTGAACTTCTGCTTATGATGTTGGAAAATCAAGTAGTGGATAATTGATGTTATGCTTATACAAGATGATTAATGTAATCGGTCTCACTGAACTATACACATGAACAAAATTGTATGTCACATGTTGTGTTACATGTTTATGGTGTAAAATAATAAGATAAATAACAACTGGGTCGAAGTTGTGACTGTTCATGTGGTCTTGAGGAATCCAGTTAGCCTCTGTAAGGGTGTTTGATGTGAGGATTCAAGGACACACACTTGGAAATGTTTTTGGTGTGATGCCAGTTGATGGTGAGTACCATTATCACAGTCAACATTCCTGCAGGGGTAATAGTTTCTGAGTGGATGGTAAGAAGGTGAGGCAAAGGTGAGGACGTGGAGATGGAAGGGAGGGAGAAGAGATGCATTTAACCTCAGAGAGGCCTAGAATGAGCAAGGCTTTCAAAGGCTGAGTTTTCTGGCTGAGGTAAAGGACCCAGTGTGGGGAGAGCCGAAGTGGTGGCAGACGCACAAGTGGGAGGTAGTGCCTGGAAGCTAACAGAGTCCCGGCTGAGGGGTAGTGCTGGAAGAAGTAGGGCCCATCTTTGGCAGTGTAGTGAAGCCGTCTCCTCTTCGAATGCTTGCAGCCGTGAATTGTGAGGCAACACTAGGTTTGGTCATTAAATAAATGGGATAAAGAAATAATTGGAAAATGGATCCCTGTGTGGAAGGAATAGAATCTTCCTGTGCTATTGTCTGCACCCTGCTCGCTGAGTAATTTGTGGTACCAGGGAGGGAGGGACGTCAGGCTTAGGTGTGATGAGAAACTCTGCCTTGAAAGGCTTCGGAAATTACTTGTGACAGAGAACCTTTGTCCCTGCAAAGGCGGGAAGAGAGCTCCTGCATATTCTCTGAGGGGGAGAAGAGGGAGGGAGAAGGACATTCACAGCAGTCTCCCTAATGCTACACAGCTAGCTCTACTGCTTTCCTTAACATCCCCGACAGGGGGCACAGAAAGGGGGGGGGGGAAGGAACAGGGCCTTGCAAGGGTGAAACAGGAGAATGGAGGAGGCAACTTTGTGTGCAAGCACACATTTTTGTTTGCTATACTATTGATCATTTCTTGGCCTCTGTGATGTATACCCTCACTGCACCATCTGGCCAGAGATGCCCCTGACAGTAGTATTATCCAAGACATGGAACCAGAAGGGAGTTTTCTGGGGCAGGAGACACGGGAAACACCCATTTCCACCTTCCCTTTGCAAGTGTGATGTTCAAATACCAATCCCAAAAGCCTCTGTGCTGCCTCTGATTGGGCCCCCAGCCTCAGGTCTGACCTTTACACACCACAAGGCTTAGCTCTCCCCACCTTGACTGCACATGCCAGAGCACCACCTGTACTTTCTCCTTTCTTAGAGCTTCATATGCACAAGCACCGCTTAAGGCACCCTGCTGGAATTGAAAGTTGGTATTTCCTTTTGTTATTATTGTTATTGTTATTCTGCCTTTGTCCCAGCTTTGACTTAAGAAACTTCAGGAATAAGAAAACCTGCACCATCCTTACCATCATTCACGTGCTCAAAAACTTTATTCAATAACTATTTTCTTGGCTTGCAGGAAAACTCTGTTTAAAGTGATACTTCTTCACTCACCTGTCAGTTTTTTGTACTTTAATGATTTATATGTTACTATGATCCTGGAAGCAATGTTACGAATATTTCAAATGTGGATACAAAAGATCCATAAAACATGAAAGTAGAAAGAAGCAATCAACTTCTGAAGAAATGAGCTACTAAAAGAAAACCTTTTGATGAGCCCTGGTGGTGCAGTGGTTGTGTGTGGGACTGTGGTCCACAGGGTTGATGGTTCAAATCCAGCAGCAGCTCTCCAGGAGCAAGGCTGGGTTTTCTACTCCCTTTAGGCAGTGATGTGAAAAAAAAAAAACCTATTGAATAACAGAGATAGTGGCAACAGATGAGTCTCCCAGGTTGAAAGTCTCTTTGCATGGGGTGAGATGATAGTGAAGCTTAACAACATCAATCAAAATAAAGGCAAGGGTCAATTGTAGAGCTGATAATCAGTCATATACGACTTCAAGTTAAAGGTGAAGGAAATTAAAGCAAATTCATGAGACCCCCAAATATGCCCTTGAGTATATTCCACTTGAATTTAGAGCCTATCTCAAAAAGAGATTTGATGCACTGAACTTTAATAATTAAAGACCAGTGAGTTGTGAGATGACACCAAAGATAACATACATGAAGAAAGCAAAAGGTCACCTAAAAAGAAAGAAAAGATCAAACTAAGGGTCAAAAGGAACTCTGAAACTTGCTCTTGGATATACATTAAATAAAAGGATAAAAGAAAGTATGAAATGAAAAAGTTAACCAGAAGATTTCAGAGGGTGCTTTCAGACACACAGGGAAGCATCATAATGAAGTATACAAAGACCTTGGGTTAGACTACCTAAAGCAATATATGTGGTATTTCTCAAACTAGAAGAATTGAAGAAAAAAATTCAGACCTTGATTTGAAACATGGAAGGATTCTTCAGGCAAAATATGGAAAGATGTAGAAAACATCGAAGAGGAAAGAAGAAATACATTGAGTCGCCATGTGTTCAACAATGTCAATAGATAGCATATGATTAAAAACTAATAGATTGATGGAGGAAGTCCAATCTACACTGAAGGCATTCGGGAAAAACAGAATATGAGGAAGTGACAGAATACCGACTGAAATGTTTCAACACATTTATACAGGGCTCACTTGTCAATGCTAAGAAATTGAGAAGATGACTACCTAGCCCAACAGACCAGTACTTAGGCTCATTCCAAATAATCATGATTCAACAGAATGCAGAAATTATTGGACAATATAATTAATTGGACAATATAATTAAAAAATATAATATAATTGCACAACAAATTGTGCAAACAAAATTTTGCTGCTGCTGCTGAAAAAGCTGTTGCAGCAGTGTATTCACAGGAAGCTGCCAGGCAAGCTTCAGGAAAGGCTGGGGCAGGAGGGATGCCACTACTATGTTAAATGAATTCTGACTGGAAGAAGACAATACCAGAAATATCTTCATTTTGCATTGACTCTGCAAAGACATTTTACTGTTCGGATCAGGAAAACTTGTGGGTGACATTATGAAGAACTGGAATTCCAGAACACTTAATTGTATCCATGAGAAATCTATACAGAGTGCAGAGATACTTGTTCTAACAGAACAAGGGATACTGTATGGCCTAACGTCAGGAAACGGAAGGGTGTGCATTTTTTTCACTCATTTGATTCAATTCACGTGGCTGGTAAATAATCTGAGAAACAGGAGTATATTTAAAAGAATGTGGTATCAAGGTTGGAGAAAGACTCTTTAACAACCTACAATACACAGATGATGCAGCCTTGCTTATTGAAAGAGAAGAGAACTGGAAGTATTTGCTGCTGAAGATCAAAGACTATAGCCTTAAATATCGATTACACCCCAGCATAGAGAAGCAACAATTCTCATAACTGGACAAACATTACCAAAAAAAATAGTAAAAATGTTGAAGTGGCCAAGGGTTTCCTTTTTTTCTTTTTTTTAAATCTGCAATCAACTACCATGGATGCAGCAGTCAGGTAGTCAAACAATGTATTTCATTGGCCAAAAAGATATTTTTAAAGAGTTAAAAACAAAACTGTCACCTTGAAAACAAAGGTGCACTGTTCCATGCCATGGTATTTGTAATTGCTTTGTATGCATGAGAAAACTGGACAATAGATAGACCAGAGAAGGACTGATGCTTTTGAATGATGGTGTTGGCATAGACTTCCAAAAGAACTAAGAAATCTGTGTTGGACGTATAGCCAGAACGCTTCTTAGAAAAAAGAATGGAATGTACTTCAGAAGATAGCATTGAGGCTCTAGCTTGGGAAGAGGGGCATGTCTGATGAAAGAAACAAAGAAGGATGGAGAGAGAGAACACATCCTGACCAACCAAACACTGAGGACAATATTCCTGCTCAGAGTAGACAATGCACAGAGAGGACCACGGGGCTGGCCCCACTATGAGAAACAACCTCCCTCACTGAATCATAGTGCTATGGGACACAGTGCAGAAATTGTGACTCCATCTCACTGGGGCAAAACACTAAGGGCACACAGCAGAGCAGCAAGTGGTGAAATCTGTGGGGAATACCCAAAATCAACTTTGGAGACAGAGTGTGGCACCCCATCAGACTCAACTAGAAAACACTCAGAAAGGCCAACAAGCAGACTTTGAACTATTTATAGGCTTTTGCATTTGTGTCAGTGACTTTCTTTTTGTTGTTGTGTTTTATTTTTGTGTTGTCATTGCTTTGTTGGTTTTCACTTCCTTTGTTGTTTTGTATGACTTTGCCTGTCTTCGTGCTTATTGATGTCTCTGCATGTCTATATAGATAAAATAGGTGGGATAAACAATTTGGAGATGAAAAGAACAGGACCGATGGTTCTGGGGGGATATGGAAGAAGGGGAGGTAGGTGAGAGGTAGGAGGGGGTAACCAACCCAGGAACAAGAAAACAACAAGTGAACTAAAATCAATGGAGAGAAGGGTGTAGGATGCTTAGTGGGGCTAAATCAAGGTGCAATGTAGCATCGAGGAATAACTAAACCCAAATGAAGGCCGAGCATGGTGGTGGGACAAAAGGAAACAAAGTGAAAGGGAATTGAAAAAAGAACCAGGAGGCAAAGGGCATTTATAGAGGCCTAAATACAGGCATGTACATATGTAAATATGTGTATATATAATGAGAGGGGGATGGACCCTCATATCTATATATTAAGAATTAAGTTTGCAGGTGGGCACTGAATCTCTACTCAATAACTCTCTCAACACAAGAACACTTTGTTCTAATAATCCGGCATTCTGTGATGCTCAGCTTCCCAACAAGATAGCTGAAGGCAAAATGGGTGCATAAACAAATGTGGTGAAGAAAACTATTAAAAGCTATAGTGTCTGGGGTTGCAAAGGCTTGCAGATAAATAAGCCATCATCTAGCTGAGAAACAACCAAGTCCACATGGAAGAAGCACACCTGCCTGTGTGATCATGAGGTGTTGATGGGATCAGCTACCAGGCATCTAAGACCCAGAACAAGATCATACCCAATATGAATGGGGTGTGGGAGTGTGGAGTGGAGACCCAATGCCCATCTGTAGACAATTGGACACCCCCCTCACAAAAGAGTCACAAGGAAGAGATGAGTCAGTAAGGATGAATTATAGCACTGATAGACATACAACTTTCCTCTAGTTCTTTATTGTTTCCTTCCCCCCACTATCATAACCTCAATTTTACCTCACAAATTGGATTAGACCAGAACATAACCACTACTACAGATAAGCACCTGCAACACAGGGAAGATTCTCTTTATCCAGGATAGATAAACTCCACTGGGCCAGCAATGAGAATAGAGATACCACGAGGATAGGGGGAAGGTGGTGGGAGAAACGGGGAATCAATCACAAGGATCAACATATAACCTCCTACCAAGGGGACGGACAACAAAATGATGGGTGACGGGAGACAGAGGACGATTGTGATGAGAGATGTAAGAGCCCCCAATAAAAGTATTTAATAAAAAAAAATTTTTTAAGAAGTAAGAATGATGAGGTTATTTGGAGATTTTGTCAGGAAGAACAAATCCTTGGATAAAGACTTGCTTGCTAAAGATGAAGACCAGCAAAAAAGAGAAAGACCCTCAAGGACATGGGTTTACACAGTGGCTCTAGGAGTGAGCAGTGCTGTTGCTGTTGTGCACAGGGTCTCTAGGAGTCAGAATCAACGCGATGACATTAAAAAAAATCAGCTTCACCACTCAAAGGAGGTTCGGGGGTAGAATTCTCAGCTTCTATGAGGAGAGCTGGCGTCAATTCCTGGACAATGCACTTCATGGGCAGTCACCACCTGTCTGTCTGCAGAGAGTTGTGTGTTACTATGGTGCTGAGCAGATTTCCAGGTGTATACATCAGGAAGAGAAGCCTGGCAATTTAATTTAGGAAATCCCTATGAATTACAAGAGTTCATTCCCCTACTGATCAGGGAAAAGCAAAAACGTCACTACCTAATGACAGATTGTTCTACAAGCACCAACTAAATAAAAAAGGTTACAAGGCTTTTGTTTCTATAAAAAATGAGGACTAAAGAAAATTTCTAAACCACGTATGCATGGATGTTTGGTGGTGGTGGTTGTTAACTGTTGGAAGTAAAACAATTTCCTGGGAGATGAGGGTGAAAATTGAATTAACCAGCCAGTCATGGAGAAAGGGACTTATAGAACTGGGGTTCCCACACACCCATCTCCAAACAATGCTGATACAAATATACCATTGGTCATGCAATTAATAAAGCAGTGTGCTTCAGCATGTCGACTGGGGCTTTATGTACAATAAAAGACATGAAAAGATGGAAAAGCCCATTTTATAGGGTCACTCGGAGACTGAATCGACTCAAGGGCAGTGGATTTGATTTTTGGTTTATATCCGAAGGATGTGTGGATGAAGAGCGACATGAAAGGACAGTGATTTGATGGTGTAGAGGTGATGGAAAAAAAAAGTCAAAGGAGGTGGTGTCCATCATCCAAGCAGATGAGTTTGACAAAAGTTTCAAAAAAATGAAATCACAGATTTGACAGATGTATTAAGTGCAGTAGAGATTACTTTGAAGGTCATAAAGTTGTTTTGTAAAAAAAAAAAACCTTTAAATTATAGCTTTGGGGAGAAAAAGTTTATTTTCCCTGTTTTATTTTTGGGGGGGGGCAGGGTACCCTTTCATATGGCATGCAGCCTCGTTCACTAAGGGCTATATAAAAACAAAGCCAAAAGTATCCAATTAGGAACATAATGGGTGTATTCTCCCATGGGAGGTGTATGTAGATAATATTAAGTGTTTTCCCAGAGGCAGGTTATCTCACCTGATTTATACACCAACAGGAGTGAAATACCTTCTCAAAGACAGACCCAGTGCTCTCCCACACTCACGCCCTGCCACCTTGGACTTGAATTTCCACTGATTTGAAGCGACTGCAATACAATGTTAGATGGCAGGAAATGAATGGAATTCCTCTCCTCTCAACATGAGACATTGATTCCAGTTGAGGCAAGGCCTCCACTATCAAAGTGATTGTTAAGAAATATGGATCATGAGCATTAAGTGGGCATACCACCTTTTTGCTTGAGAGACTGAGAACAGACGTCTGACATTGACTTGGGGCTCATAGTTGTGGTCTTATACAGTATCTGTATAAGTTGCTCTCATAACTGTGGTCTTTGATAGCATTTTTTCTTTTGTAATTGACTCACTTTGCTCACCATAATGGCTTCCAGGTATATTCATATCATGAGGTGTGTGTTAGGCCAGATTGACCAGAGTAAAAAAATCCAGGAGTAATTGTTCATCAAGAAAGCGCCATAAGACTGAGCCCCAGTGGCGCAGTGGTTGTGTGTGGGACTGCAGCCCACAGAGCTGGCAATTCAAATTCATAAGCAGCTCTCCAGGAGCAAGGTGGGGCCTCTCACTCTCACCAGGGGGCAATGGTGCCCACCCCCTAAAAATGATCTTGGGCAGTGATTGTCCCCCCACCCCCCAAATAAAGTGCTGCAGCTCAGCACAACTCAAATCTGCAAGTCTTCTACTAGTCCATAGGTTCCTCTTCAGACTTACGCAACCACATGCAATGATGCAGAATGCAGGAAGATGATAGGCCAGTGAATGCAAAGTTGGATGGACCTAAGATTGGCAGAAACATTGCAGGGCTCCAGCAGCAATCATGGTGACAAGAAAGCAGGAAGAGAAAAGCAAAGAGAGGGGGAGGTTCCTGGGTCCTTCTTATGAGAAGGCCACACTCTCAAAGAGGTACCCAGAATTCTATGGCACTGACCTAGGTTTCTGGGATACTCCTAGACACCCCTTCCCAGATCAATTATGTTCTCCTTCTGCATGCCACTAACGCCCCTTCCCATATAATGATCCTAAGAGCATCCTCAGTCTCCTTTCTCCCAACTTGGTGGTCAGCCTTCCCTCCCCTCCCCTCAATAGACATGCACCTATGTTTGCCCAAGCTTGACCATGCCCTCTTCCCTCTCCTGTGCTGCCTCTTCCATCAGCAAGCCTCGTCCCTCTGACAGAGAGCTGCCTCCCTCTCCGGGAAGATCGCACTCCAGATTCACAAGGCTGTGGCTCAGCAGACAACATCTCCTGCTTCTCCCCCGATCACTTGATCCCAGTTGTTGTGAGGTACCCTCTTGCCAAGTGACCTGCACTATACTTACCTGGAGTGGATGATGTGTGGTTCATTGACACTGGTAAGGCTCTTTACCAGGCTGTCTAGTCCCAGGCCAGCAGATTGGATGCCCTGCAAACTTGAGCTTGGGCCCATTCTGCTGCTTGTTCCTATTGCAGTGGACTCATATGGTATTTGTCCTTTCATTCTTGACTAACTTCACTCAGCATGTCTTCCAGATCCCTCCATGTGGGAGGTGTTTCATGGATTGGTGGTCTTTGTTTTGTTTTAAGGGATGCACAGTACTCCATTGTGGGTATGTATCACAGTTGGAGTTTCTCTGTTTCCAGCTTTTTGCTATTGTGAACTGTCCTGTGATGAACACGGGGGAGCAAATGTCTGTTTGTGATCTGCTTTTTATATCTCTTGGGTATATGATCTGGCTTATGATCTGGAGCATTTCCTCATGTGTTTATTAGCTACTTGAGCACCATCCTTTGTGAATTGTCTGATCCGGTCTTTTATCCACCATCAGTGTTTTTGTAAGGGTGCATAATATTCCACTGTGTGTATGTATCAGAGTTTCTTTCTTTTTTTTTTTTTTAGGCATCACTGCCCTCAGGTGGTGGGAGTAGGAGGCCCAGCCTTTGCTCCTGGGAGCCGGAATTGAACCTTCATCCCAGTGGGCCACAGTCCCGCGCACAACCACTACGCCACCAGGGCTCAGCCCTCAGAGTTTCTTTATTCATTCTTTTGATTGGAATTTGGTCTGTTTCCTGTTTCTTGCTATTGTGAACTGTCCTTAGTGAACATGAGGAGGTATATATCAGCTTGTGCTGCGTCTTTTACTTCTTTGGGTTGTACACCCAGCAGAAGTATTGCTGAGTCATATAGTATTTCTATTCCTCGTTGTTTTCGGTAGCACCATATCACCTTCCCAATGAGTTTGCATATTTACAAATTCACTAGGTGTGTATAACAGTTCCAATCTCTTCACACCCTCTAAATATTTTTTCCTGCTTTTCTGATTGGGCTACTAAACTGAGTATAATATGATATCTCATTGTTGTTTTGATTTGTATCTCCTGGAAGGCTAGTGATCATGGTCATTTATTCATGTAAGCACATGAAAAAGTAGCCATTTGGCTGTCATTTTTGGTGAACCATTGGTTTATGTCATTTGCCTATTTTTAAGTTGGATTGCTTTTTTTTTCTTATTGAGGTGTTGGAGAATTTTATAGTTTCTAGTAATTATGCCCTTGTCTACTGTCTCATTGCTAAAAATATTATTCAAGTTCATGAGCTTTCCTTTTACTATTTTGAAGTGTTTTATTCTATTTTTTTCTTCTACTGTATTACATTTGGTAGCATGCATATGGTCTGCAGTAGGGCTCTTAAGTTTGTCCGTGTTTCCTTGTTGATCCCTATAACTCTGGGATTTAAATTTGGTCTCTAATCCATCTTGAGATCCTTTTCGTGCATGGGGCAAGATAAAGGTCCTGTTTCATTCTTCTGCAGCTTCAGAGCCAATTTAGCTGATACCATTTGTTAAAGAGCTTGTCTATTTCACTTTTAATGTATTTTGGCCAGCCCTTTATCAAAAATAAGCTGCATATTGGTGGCGACATTTATTTCTGGGCTTTCTATTCTCCTCTATTGGTCATTCCTTCTCTCATTGTTGATTGCTTTGATTAGCATGACTGTATAATACATCTTGAGGCCTTTTGCTTTATAATCATAGCCATTCTAGTGCAGATGATTTTCCTTTGCATCTCCATAATGGCTAATGTCTCAAACATAAGAATTATGAGACTATTTCATTCTGTTGTACATAGGGTTGTTATGCATTGGAATGGATTTGATGGCCCATAACAACTTCAATGGGTATTGAAGTTGAATATCCCTTTCTCTATTGTTGGCTTCTTTTATTCACTTAGAATTATCTACATATAATAAGCTCAACATTTTTGGATACAGTTCTATGAATGTTGATAAATGCGTACAGTCATGTAACTGCCCCCCACAATTAAGAAACTGGACAGTCTGTTGCCCTTCAAATTTCCTTCTTGCTGACCTTTTCCAACCTCTAATTCAAAATCAGCACACTACTGATTTGTTCTTACAATCTTTTGTTCTTATAATTTTACACGGAATCATACATCATGTAGTCCTTTCAAGTTCCTTTCTTTCACTTACCACAACATGTTTGAGATTCAGTGTGTTGCTTCATGTATCAGAACTGTATTTCTTTTTATTGTGGAGTACTGTTCTACTGTCTGATGTGGTTTTGGCTAATGTTGCATACACCATGAACACCAAAAGAAGAGACACTCCAGTCTCAGAAGAAATATAGCTGGGATGATCCTAGGAAATGAGGATGGTAAAAAAAGAAAGAAAGAAAGAAATGAGGATGGTGAGACTTGCTCTTGCTTACTTTGGGCTTGTCATCAGGAAGGAGTAGCCATTGGAATAGATACCATGTTTGGTGAACAGAGGGTCAATTAAAAGGAGAGAAGTTTTGATGAGATGGATCAAGTACAGTAGCTGCAACAATGGGCTTGAACATATCAAACACCACAGAGGGAGATGATGCAACATGGACAATGGTTTGTTTTGTTATTCATAAAGTCATGTTGGGCTGACTTGATCTTAATTACTAATGCCAGTAACCACAACAACAGCAACCATATTCCAATATATAGCTGTAACCCTGTTTTCTTATTCACTCAGTCACCAGTTGAAAAGCATATTGAGTTGTTCCCAGTTTTTAAAATATGAATTAAAAACAAAATACAAAACAACAAAATCCCTCACTGTGATGAAGTTGACTGTGCATCAGAGTGACTATGTAGGACAGAGTAGAATGGCCCCTGTGGGTTTCCAGGACTGTAATGCTTTATAGCCGTAAAAACCTCATCTTTCTCCCAAGTTTGAGGAAACTCACTGTACATGCTTGCATGCAGGGTTTTAATAGAATATAGTTTTGCTTTCTTTTGGGTAAATATTCAGGTATGTGGTTTGATGAGTCATGTGATAAGATGATGCTTGACATTTTAGGTACCTGCCAAAAACCTTTTCCAAAATAGCTGAAATAATTTGCATTCCAACAAGCACATCTTCAACCTTACCAGAACATATACATTTGTTTGTTTATCTATTTTGTAATAAGCAGTTTGTTAATATGTAATTTGAAAATCCAAGGTAAGTTTGCAAGATTATTTTTAGAAACTATTTTATTGGGTCATAATCCAATTCAATAGTATCAGACAATTCAATAGTTCACATATCAAGAAGTGTTATACAATCATCAACAAAATCAGTTTTAGAGGCTGAGCCTCAGTGGCGTAAGTGGTTGAGTGCGGGACTTCGGCCCGTGGGCTTGGTGGTTCAAATCCAGTGGCGGCTCTCAGGAGCAGCACTGGGTAGCGCCCACGACCACCAGAGGCAGTGATGCAAAAAAAAAAAAAATCCGTTTTAGAACATTTTTTTCTTATTAGCTTCTCATTTTCATCCAACATACTCCAAGGAACTCTTAAGACAGTTTTTGTTGCTATGGATTCACACATGTTGGGTTTCATATATAAATAAGCATACAAAAATACAAAACAAAGAGTCAAAAAGGCTAGCAACCATAACAAAATAAAACAGAAAACTTCAGTTGGAAAGGAAACAGAAATTTTTAAAAACTAAGCAATTTAAAAATGAGCCAAAAGAGAGATGAAATGATAACATGTTATATTTTAAGCTACTTTGCTGGTCTATTTTTAAAAATCATTCTGATAGAGTATAGTCATATTCCGTAGCTAGTGAGCAGCAGAGGAGCATCTGACCCCAGAGCATGCAGTCACTCTGCCAAGACATACTCAGGACTCAGAGTTGATGTCACTCTACCTCTGAGAGAATTTAGCACATAGATTTTGCCTTTGCACTTTATTCTTTTTTGGGGGCGGGGGGCATCACTGCTCTCCGGTGGTGGGAGTAGGAGGCCCAGCCCCACTGCTAGAATTGAACCTCTGTCCCAGTGGGCCACAGTCCTGCGCACAACCACTACGCCACCGGGGCTCAGCCCTGCACTTTATCCTTTTAAAAATTTAGCTTAGATTTTGTTGAATAAATAAAGAGCCAGTCTTGTTGGTGTTGAGAGTAACCTGATAGCTTTTTATCTTGTCATGAACTGTCTCTCATTACTACCTTAAAAGTAGGGGCTTTGCCATCCTTCATACCCTCTTGAACCCATTCACCTTCTCATCTAGGAGCAGTTCACTCACTAAGCAAGTGAAGTGTTAGTCTGCATAGACTAGAGAGACAAATTCATAGGCACACTCATACGGGTATAGGAAAGGGCTTTGAATACAAGAGCAGTTGGATATTGAGAGGAGAGGTCAAGCAAACATCCCAGGCCAGTCCAGATCAAGTCTATAAGTCCAATATCAACCCATATGTCCAATATCAATGTATAAAGTCCTCTTCAGACACACAAAACGCATGCAATGACGCCGAGTACAGGAAAATCACAGGCCAGTGGATGTGAAGTCTAATGGATTCAGTGGCCTTGTAGGTATCTTGGCACTGACAGGGATCTCTATATGGTTTCTCCAGCTCTCAGGAATGCATCAGAGTAGGTCAATGTGGCTTTTTCTCAGGGATGTCTCACAGGGAGTGGAGCCTTGTCAGTAGAGCGTCTCCAAGAGAGTGAGCCGAGAGAGAGAGTGTCTCGGAGGAACTACAGGAGTTCCCAAAATCCTTAGGAAAGGGTCTCAGACACACAGAGGCCCTATTAGTTCTACAATGATTGACAGGTTAGATCCCACCCCTTCATCCTCAAACCCCCAAACTGATTATATAACTGCCACAGTAAGCATAGGCTCACTTGCGGCTTACTTACTAATCTTTAGTGCACAGTTTCACCTGAGTTTCTGCCACAATAAACAAACACACATAATCCCACGTGACCTTGCTTGTTGAGCAATCACCCTGTTTTCTTCTGTGCAGAACCTGCCACTTGCAGTGGTCACGTAAGCTGAGACACTAGTAAGCTCAGCTCCTCTCTAAGTTTCAATATGGTGGACGAGAATGGGCAGAGAACATTTCTCCTTGTGCTTTCATTCCATTGGTGTGTTGGATGAAGATAGGACTTTTCCACAGTTATATCTCCTCCAAAATATTAAGTAAATATTAGAAAAAATTTTGTGGGAGGTCAAAAGCTTAGAGTTATTCTCCCTAAAATTGCCAGCGTCCAGAGGCCTTTCTCTCTCCCACAAAAGATAGGGTTGACTCCGTGCTATTAGAACAATGGGTCACTTCCCCGGAAAACTTTAACTAAATCAAGTAAGTCCCCAACCCAAGGAAAATGAAGGTTAGGCCACCGCCATCATGAATCTAAGGTCTGTCTATCTTGTCACATGGGCACTCTAAGTACACTCCCCTTCCTATAACGTGTGTGCCCCTAGGTCATCCCCTATGATGGGATGATGATAGGTAGGATAACCTTTTCCTGTGACTTATGTACTTATCTGTAATTAGAGGCCTTGCATGTCCTCCAAAAGATATACAGGACTTGGTCAGAATAAAGGAGCTCTCTTGCCTCTCCTCCCCAATTCCTCTCCCTCTGCTCCCTGTGTCCCTCCCCATGTCCTCTCCTCCTGCCTCTCCCTCTCTCTTCACATGGACCACCAAGCGGGGCTGAGGTGAGCATGCTACCACGAAACGTGTCTGACTCCATCATTTCTCTCTTTCATATCCTCTATGACTTTACTGTCATCTCTAAGTGTTGCCAGACGATGGCGCCTACTGGACCCGTGATGATATGTTCTGACATTGTGATTGTTAGCTGCTGTTGAGCTGACTGCTGGCTTATTTCGATCTTACGTAAAAGAGAGGGAAATGCTGCTCAGGCCTGCACCATCCCCATGACCTGTTGGGAATCTGGGTATCCATTGATCTGTTTTCAGAGATATGTCACCAGGCCTTTCTTCGTGGTATTTCTACATAGAATCCTGTTCAGCATCATGGCCAGTTGCTATTCTGGGCAATTGAGACCAAATATGATTTCCTGAGAAGTCTTACATATAAAATGCTGTAGACCCAGTTGTGAAAAGTGTTTATTCACTGGCTGCCACTACCACTGGTCAGAGATTGTTTCAAGGAAGGTTAAATTTTTAAAGTTTTTTCAGGGCATCGGATACCTGAAACAGAAAGGAAGAGACATGTAGGGTAACTGAGGTGATGTTGCAAAGGCACACCTGAGAGAAGCAAATGCTGTACAAAAGGCAGGTCCAGAAAATGTGAAGTGGGGCATGAAATATTTTCAACAGGTTAATGAAATGAAGATGTAAAATAAGAATACAAAATGACACGATTTATATAGACAGTAAGACTATCAAAATTCACCTGTTGCTCAATCACCAACTATCTTTTGATTGTATAATTCACAAATATGACAATAATAGAAATCTTACTATCTCAGAATTTTGCACATATAAATGCCAAGCTGCAAGATGAAAGTAATGCCGGCTCTGATGATTGAAGTATGTGTCTACTTGGCTGGACCATGAATCTCAGTGGTATGGAGCTATGAGATGATGTCATCTGGAAGTTGTGTGGTGATGCAATTTAACAATCATGTGGGTATGATCTGATCCTCTATCTTGTGATCTGATGAGGTCCTCTTCCATTTTCATATCTTACTGATGCATAACCATGTGTTCTTTGGAACCTAACCATGTTGATAAAGAACCATGAAGAGTGTCTTTACTACTATATGTATTTCCAAGGCCAGATGTATATGTAAGTAAATCTATTTTAGAAGTTTTGGATTTATACATATTACATTTCTAGAAAAGAGGTATAGATTTTGGGGCAGGCTCACATAAGAGAACAGTTACTTTTTCTGTAAATTTTTACATTTTTTAATCTTCTAGGCTGTAAAATATAAGGCATTTTAGATCGAAGGTGACTCATAGTATTTAGTTGTTTACTTGCCCTTCTTCTTGGGGATCAAGATAAGGGCCTCATGTGACATGCAAGTCGAGAGGCTCCATGAGAATGTCTTCTGGAATTTAGGGACATTTATCAGAGCTAAGGAGTCTCTGAGTGGTCCAAATGTTCAAGGAATCCAACTACTAATTGAATAATTGGTGGCTTCAGTCTATCCAAAGGTACCTTGGTAAAAGGACCTGGTGATCTACTTTTGGGGAGGAAAGACTACTATTGAAAACTCTATAGAGTACAGTTCTATTCTGACACAGACGGGATCTCTAGGGGTCAGGGTTGTCTTGAAAGCCATTGGCTTATGAGAGGGAGAGAAGAGAATCCTTCCTCAATTGAATACTTGTCCCGAAGGACTAGAGGATGAGAGGATGTGAGGGCAATGTAGCAAAGATTCATGATAGTTTAGCATACACCATGGGTGGAGATGCTCTTTTGCTTTGTCTTTAGAGAATTTTCTAGGTATATATGTAGCTTACAATGTCATGGAAGGAGAGAAAAGTCAACCTCGGAAAGCTGTACTTCCACTGTTGGGTAAGAAAGGGACATGAGTTTCTGTGCAAATGGACATCCCAGAAGCTGGCATCTGTAACCTTGAATAAAGGTCACTCAATTGTTTTCTAAGGGACATATTTCCCAGGAAAATATTTGAGAAATGAACCACTGAGGAGTAAGGAAGTAAATTACCCACATCATAGAATGGTTTGTAGGTATAGAGACCTTCTTGCATGGGGAGCTTTAGAAAACATACCATGGAGGTTCAAGATTATTAAAAGATTAGGAGCCTTTATTGCCTTAAGACTTTATCCCCATCCCTGCCTTCTTGTCTCCTTTCCTTCGCTTGACAGTAGAGGGGGGTGGTGTGGGAAACCCAGAGTAGAGAGACCATTCCTCTTGCATTACTTTCCCTGACCCACAGGTTAGGTCTGAGTTGGGAAAAAATAATTGGAACTGGATTTTAGGTTGATTTCTGATTTAGATGAACCTGTGCTTTTAAAATCGGAGAGATGACACTATCTCTTCCTCAACTGAATACGTGCTCCCATAAAAATCTATAACTTCAGAAACACACACACACACACACACACAGAGGTGATGAATTGCAGTTGACTTGATGGCAGTGAGTTGGTTGTGTTTTGGTTTTGGTTTTTTATTTTGATGTTCCAGTGCTTGAATATACTACTAAGGTCATGATTGCTGAATTACTGGAAATTTCTAGGACTGCCCAAACTATCATTCAGGACTGACTTTGGCAGAGTATAGCTGGAAAACAATGATGGGGGAAGAAGTAAAGACATTTCTTATTTATGTTAACTGAGTTCTTCTCCTTCAGTAACTCAACTATCCTTATTTCTGTTTTAAATATCATGCATAGATAAGAAAAATTAGAGAAAAACAAAAAGCCCCTTTCAAAGGTGAAAATGCAAGAAATACAATGATAGAAAATAACAGTCCATCCAACTTATGAATGCCTAGGAAGTCCATCTTTATGTGTTCCATTTCATTTTTGAAGAACTTCCAAATTTCCTAGATTCATATTTTATACATTTCAATTTCAGCTTATTACTAGATTTTGTCAGCTGTTCCTTCTCACCTGGAGTTGTACCCCATAGCAAATGAAGATCCTGAAGGCTCCACTCCCATAGCCCTTAATCCATTCATGTCACCGTGGTTGACCCCAGAAACGAACCCCTCCCAATCACATTTTGAGTTCAAATCACATTTGAACACTCTCTCCAACAGTGTTCAACTTCTAGTCATCAGGCGTTCAGAGTTTGACAAAGTTTGGAAGATATGTATAAAGTTTTAAGTAGCTATTTTCTCTAAAATGGGTAGCCAATTCCTTCTTCATAGTCTGTTCTTACGCTGGAAGTTCTGTTGAATCTTGTTCACCCTGGTTGATCTCGTTGGTGTTTGAAACACCAGTGCCAGGATCACAGCAACACACAAGCTGCCACAGTAGACAAAGTGGCAGACAAGTGGTGGATTGAAAGCACTGAGTAATCAAATAGTGAATGGGAGGAACAGTCTATTTATAAAAGTAAATAAGGAAGGAATGACAGAATTGGAATATCACCTAGAAGGAAGGAGCCTCAAAGTTGATAGTCCAAACCCATCAGCTACATTGCAAGAGGAAGCTGAAGCTGTCTGCGTTCAAAAGCCCTGTATAAGAAATTGAACAGTGTTGGCCTGAGCCCCAGTGCCATAGTGGTTGTGTGCGGGACTGCAGCCCACAGGGTTGGCGGTTCAAATCCAGCAGTAGCTCTCCAGGAGCAAAGCTGGGCCTCTTACTCCCACCAGGGGGCAGTGATGCCCACAAAAAAAATTACATAGTGCCTTCAAAAATTAAGAAAGAGAGAAGAAAGGGGGAAGACCATCAATTATAAGACAATTAAAACTATTAGATCCAGTACTAATGTATGGGCCCTTGGGGATGTTGATTCAAGTAAATTTTAATAATTATATGACATTTGTGAGTTCAAATTGGAAATTTGAATGGTTATTAAATGTTTGATGACAATAAGCAATTATTTATTGTTCTTTTTTTAAGGCAAAGTAATAGTACTCTAGTGATGTTTAAAAGGAGTCCCATTCTTTAGGACATACTCCTAAAATACTTATACCTAAAATAATGTTTAAGATTTATTTCAAAATAACAGAGCGGGAGAAAAGTAGGTCGTGTTATCTATGAAACACAATTGGCAATGAATTGACAGCGGTTGAAGCTGGGTAAAGTACGCAGGGGATGCTTTTACTATATTATTCTGTCGACTTCTGTATATTCTTAACTTTTCCTTTAAATGAATTCGAGACAATTTAAGAGTGAGAGTTTGCAATAAGATTGATTTATCCATATACTGGTCTGTCACACTAGTTATATGACTTTGGGTAAGTTCCCTAACATTTCTGAGCTTTAGCTTGCTCATATATAAAATGGGGATGATAACAAGGTGTACTTCATATTGATTTTAGTACAGATTAAGTAAGGCAGTTTTATCAAGCATATAGGACAAGTGTCCTCAAACTTTTTATACTGGTGGCCAGTTCACTGCCCCTCAGACTGTTGGAGGGCTGCACTATAGTTTAAAAAAACAATAACTGAACAAATTCCTATGCACAGTGCACATATCTTATTTTGAAGTAAAAAGCAAAATGGTCACAAATATAATATTTAAAATGAAAAACAAGTAAAGTTAAATCAATAAACCTACCAGTATTTCTTTTTTTTTGGGGGGGGGGGCATCACTGCTCTCTGGTGGTGGGAGTAAGAGGCCCAGCCCCACTGCTGGAATTGAACCTCCGTCCCAGTGGGACGCAGTCCCGTACACAACCACTACACCACCAGGGCTCAGCCCAGACCTACCAGTATTTCAATGGGAACCATGGGCCTGCTTTTGGCTAATGAGATGGGCAATGTCTGCTTCCATATTTGTCACTGCTAGTGGTAACAAGTGATGCAAGTGTGCATCAGTCTAGACATGGTTGGAGCTTTCAGATGTTTCATGCTGGAAAAAGTCTGTTCACAGACATAAGTGCTGCCAAAAATGTTTTCTATTTTGAGTGCATGGCTCCTGAGATTAAGATATGTCTCAGAGGGGAGGGATGCACAGAAATTAGGATGGCTTCTTGACTTGAATGCATCTTTCAGAGAGTCACAATTCTGCAGGTCAGCCAGTTCTATTTGGTAAATCGTATCCACACTTTCAATGTCAATAGAAAATGGGTTATGGAAAAGCTGTATGTCCTTTTCATGGAGATGAAACTCTTTAAATCTAAATTGGAATTCTTTTTGCAACTTTTCCAGTGAATCCACACATTTTGTTTGGGAATGTAACCAGTAGTTTTTCCGCTAACAGATTTGGGTTGTGGGAAGATGGCAGAAATTTCCTTCCTTCACTTGTTTGATGAGGAGACCTAATTTTACTTCCAATGCTTTCACATGTTATTGCATATCACAGATGGGCTTCTCCTTTCCTTGAAGTTGCACATTGAAACTGTTGAGTAGCTCTGTTACATCTGTCAGAAAGACAAGGTGCCATTTCCATTCTGCATCATTGAGCTCTGGTACTTCTTTTTTATTTTAAAGCAGAAAAGATGTAATGTGTGGAAGTAAGTCATAGAAATGTTTCAAAACTCTCCTCCAACTCAGCCAAAGGACTTCTGTATGGTACAGAACATCTTCATAGGCAACATTTAGCTAAGACAGAAATTCTTAAAATTGTCTGTGGTATAGTACATTCGCTCAAATGAAGTTAACACAAGATACCACAGTTTTCATAACAGAGTTCCACTTCAGTGACTTCCTACACAGCACTTGTAGGTGGATGAGGCAGTGTATGACTATTGGATGAGAATGGTTATGTTTGTGAGTCTCTTGGTTAAAGCGAGCAATCGATCCTTTCTTAGACCCCTACCATACTAGGAGCACCATCAGCTGTCACACCAGCTAGTTTAGCCCAGTTCAGCTCCAAACCATTCACAGTTTGGCAAACCTTTTCATAGATATGCTCTCCTGAAACTGTTCCTTTGATGCTTTGTAGTGCAGCAAGCTCTTCTGTGACTTTGAAATAGTCATTCGTCCTATGAATAGAAATTAGAAGTTGTGCAGAATCACAAACATCATTACTTTCCTCATGTGTCAAGGAAAAATAGAGAAGTTTTATTTTTTGCAGAGTTTTGAAAATGGTGATGTAAATTGTCTCCCATTCCTTCAATCCTTTGTGTAATTGTAGGTCCTGAAAGACTCACTGCACTAAATAAATCGGTTTTCTCTGGACACATCTCTTTGGCAATAGAAAGAAGGCATTCTTTAACAAATTCTCCCTCCATGAATGGTCACCAGTGCACGCTATTAGCTTGGCAACTAGCTTGCAGTGATGAAATACTTAGCTGCTTCTGCTTCACAAAAGTATTTTGCTGAGTTTTCAATGTATTTTTCAGCTTTAATATTTTCTTTTCTCACTTCTCTGACCAATCACATTTATCTTTATGTTGAGTTTGATAGCATCAATGCAAATTGTATTCATTGAACACAGACACTATATTCTGGCATATCAAACGCACAGCTCTTTTCTTGTACTGCATGAAAAAGTGATCATAAGTCCACTGTTCTATGAATACCCGAACTCCGAGTCATTTTTTCTCGTTCTTGATATCATTATTTCCTAAGGATTCCAATTTGCTGATACATATCTATATACCTATATAGATAGATATATATACACAAAAAATTTACCAGCAATTTGCCCACACAGAAACATACAGACTGCACTGCCCGCCAATGCAGTCTGATCTGTGTCCATCAATGCAGCCTTGTCAGTCCACATCACTTCAGACTCAGCAGTGCCAATATTGGTGGAAGAACTCTGCTTTTACCTCAGGCTCACACTGGTGAAGTGTGGGAACCGGCATGATTACAGAGCCAGTTCCTCTACCACCTTTCCAGTTCACACTGACCTGAACGCACACAGGAATCTGATCGCATGGGTGAGAAGGCCCATGCGATCAGATTCTACTGCAAGAAAAAAGAAAGCACATATGCCTTTTTTCTTCTAAATCTAATGTGAGTTTAGCCATACAAGTATATGGCTGAACTCGCACTGCTCAGAGATTGTAATGGTGTGAACCAGGACTTACACAGCACACAAAATACAACATCATACACAACTAAATAGTAATCAGAATATAAATGCACGCACTGTCAATTAAATTGGGTTTCCTATTCCTCTGTTGTCTGCAGAGCCAGGTTAAGTTCCCTTGGGGCCCCAGTTTGGGGCCCCCATGCGTTAACACTGAGCACTTACAATTATTTTTATCACTGAGCACTGACCATTTGCATCACTTCTGAGCACTGACCATTTGCACTAGCACTGAGCGCTGACTATTTGCATTGTCACTGTGATGCAACCTTCCTAGAAACCACCCCAACCAACAAACTTTTTTAAAAAGGCTCTTCTGACTTCAGAAAAAAGCACCCCCCCCCTTAACCACAGAAAAGGCCCTAATAACTGCAATTAAAAATATATAGACGTCCTAACTTAAAAAAAAAAATCCTAACTTGTTCTTATCTTGGTCATCAGGTAGTAGCAGGCTCTGCACAGGCAAGCTCATGACTCATCCGATCACACTAGAGACTGAGGGGAGGAGTCTACAGACAGAGAGAAGGAGGGGAGTCAGAGAGAGCAGCGCACATTCCACACTTGCACAGTACAGGCCTGGGACGAGTAGGCTGCTAAGTAAGACAAGCAGCAGCAGAGAAAACACACGGCAGGTCAGATGAATGCCCTAAGTGGGCCACATGTGTCCTGCGGGCTATAATTTGAGGACCCCTGATATAGAAGTACTAGAATCTAGACCAGCAGGTCTAGGCTTTAATATAGAATTTATATATTATTATAACTTAATAAACAATAGTTTATTGTGATCATTATTTTGCCTCTGACTCCTCCAGTAGCCTTTAGTAGAAAGTCATTTGAATGGACATGCTATGTGCCTTAAGTATAACAAGAAGGCAATAACATTGGCCAATATGTAAAAGGAAAGCAAAAACCCCCAACCCATTGCTGTCAAGTTGAGTCAATTCTGATTATGGTAGCCCTTGAGTTTCAGGGGGGAACTATGCTTCACAGGGTCTTTGAGGTTATAACGTTCAGAAGCAGATTACCAGGCCTTTTTGTTTCCTAAGAGTCTCTGAGAAGACTCCAACAGCCAACCTTAGAGCCAATGACTAAGTACATTAACCATTTGCACCTTGGTGGGATTCATTCACTACCTTCCAGCCACACCAAATTGTTCCTAGGTCTAGCTCTTACTTCAGAATAATATACTCTTCCTATGTCATCCCCACTCTGTCATCCCTATGTCTTACAACCTTCAGTCCCAAGGTTCATCTGCTTTGCTCTCTTAAAGATTAATGCACAGAGGCAACAAAGCATTTTTCACAAGGGATTGAGTCATGAAAAAAAACACCTGGCTCCCACTTCAGGGAAAAGCAATGGTATAAACAGTTAGGTGCTGAGCTATGAAGTGAAAAGTTGGAGGCTTCGGTCTATCCAAAGGCCTTTTGGAATCTACTTAAGAACAATCAAACAACCCAAACATTGAAAACTTTATGGAGCACAGTTCAACACTGACATATATAGGATTATCATAAATTGAGATCCTCTCAAAGGAAACTGGTTTATTGGTTTTTAAGGAGCTCCCAGGTAAGTTGAAGATACAAATTAAGTGAAGAGTTCAGGAAAGGATACAAATCTAGATGTGTAGGAATGATCCACTGTGTGTGTAGGGAGAAAGGAACAGATCTTGCCTGTTAAAGAGGGCACAGTCTTATTAAGGGCAGCTGGTCCTGGTGAGCTGACACTGAGTTCAAGGGCCTGGAGAAAGATCCATAAGGGCCCCAGTAACAAAGGTGGTCTGTTTTTAGAGTGCCATGTATGCAAAAGTGTTGATATTCAGGGAAAAGGTGACGGCAAGCCCTAGGTGAACATGAGAGGAAGCACAGGGCCCAAGCACAGCACAGAGGCATGCCCAGGAGTGGGTTCAGATTGGTAGTGAGAGGGCCAGCACCCTGGGCAGAGTCATGCTCACACTGGGTACAACTGTCCCATTGACTGTTGCTTCAAGGGATTCTGATCCTGCTTCACTCAACTTTTGTAGGTGGGTCTAAGGTTACATGTCCAGACGTCCGCATTTTAACAATCTAACAACATCCGCAGCATTTTAAAATTAAAATAGATATATTACAATACTATTTTTGCATTCTATGAACATTTTTTGTTGCTCCATATAGACCAAATTTTTAATCAAGAACCCCCTCCCTCACACACAGCCACCCCCCCCACCCCGGTCAATGATGTTCCACTTAAAATCTGGTCACTTTAGAAAATTTTTTATGGTTTGCACTTTGAGGTCAATTTTATCTGAGATTAGGATTGCTACCCCTGCTTTTTTTGAATTGCTGTTTGCCTGATATATTTTTTCCAGCCTTTGATTCTTAATATATTTTTTTCTGTGATCTTAAGATGTGTCTCCTGTAGGCAGCAGATTGAGCAGATAGTCACCCAGTCTATTAATCTCTCTCTTAAGGCCTGAATTGAATCCATTGATAATCAGGGTTATTGCATCTATCTGTGCACTCTGTGTTGTCATTTTATCACTCTTGTGTTGGGTGTTTTCCTATCTCCATGGGTTGTGTCCATGTGTGTTGTTGTTCATTCTTGTCTTTCTTCCATTCCTGAGTCAGAGTTATCCTGGGGGCTGTTTTCCCTTTGATGGTTTCTGGGTAGCATCATTCTTTGTGTCAGTCTCTTGTGTGTACTTGGTGATTGTTGTTCTTCTGCCCCTGATGGGATGATAAAGATCTTTTGTAGGGCTGGGTTCCTTTTAACATATTCTTTGAGATTTCCTTGTCGGTAAAGACTCTCACTTGTCCATCAATTTTGATAGATAATTTGGCTGGGTAGAGTATTCTTGGGTTTGCATGGTTTTCATGCAGTTTTCGGAATATGCTGCTCCACTCTCTCCTCTTCTTCATAGTTTCCATTGATAGGTCTGAGCATATTATTATCTGTTTGCCTTCATAAGTGATTGCCCATTTTTCCCTAGCTGCTCTCATAATTTTCTCCTTTTCCTTGTAATTGGATAGTTTAATAACTATATGTCTTAGTGTTTTCTTCTTGGGGTTCAGTCCAGCT